>LSSL01005481.1:0-12557 GCA_001953115.1 Smittium mucronatum
TTTTTTTTTTTTTTTTTTTTGCATCACGGAATTTTATTGTAAGGTAGTGGATTACACTCAAAACTTTAAATTTCAAAGTGCACAAATACAATAAAATGCGGGTTGCTGTGAGTATTATACTTGACTCGGATCTATGAAAATCACATACACTGTCAATGCATTTGCCCCTAAAATTAAAACATAATTTTTTTTTTTGGTTTCACATAACAAAAAAAAGTAAGTAGAATCTTTAGAGAAAAAAAACCCCTGTAATTGCCGTTAAAATAAGTTTCTGCAGGTACATATGTCAATATTACAGCGAATTTCGACAAAAAAAATAAAAGTCATGAATTATATTCAATAATTGAAATTTCATTTTTAAAAAAAGTCAAATTTAATCTTCTCTCGGTACAAAAGATGTATCCACTACCTCCCCCTCAGCAAAATAGGTCTTGTCAAAATCTTTGATTGTTTTTAAAAAAGTGCACAAAGTTTGGCCATCCTAACTATATCAAATCTCTTTTAATGGGTCCAGTCGAGATACTCAATGACTAATATTGGGTTTGTATAAAAATCATGTGCATAAAAACAGCACAAGAAAGAAATGAGGAAAGATTAAACCCCCATAATTAGGCTCTCAGTAGGGCCGATACTGTTTGCCCAATCGTGTTGCAGAAAAGTTGATAATTTTTTATAAAAAAAAATAAATAAATTCCGCCCCTTTTGGTGAAAATCTCATCCCTCTTACTCTTCAATTCATGAAATAATTTATATTTCCATTTCTTCCGGATCTCAAATTCAAGTTTGGAATGAACTATTACGGATCTCGCAAAGCACTTTTCAAAACTTGGAAGAAAAAAAAACTGTATTCTTGCGTTTTTATTCTTAAAACGTGTTGTAATTCCAAAATCTATTTTTAAAAAAAAATTCACAGAAAAAACCGAATCCCTTCAAGTAAGTAAATGTTTATTTATTCAGCCACTTATGTGTATTTCAGATAAAAAAAATAATGTACAGTCATATCTGTCAGAAACTATTTCTTATACGGAGATATTCCATATTCATTCAGGCAAATTGTAAACTTTCGGTATTTTTAAAATAGGTTTTAGCGTAAAGATGATTTACACCCATCCAATTTAAATCTCATTGCATTCATAAATCTTGCAAATATATCACATAGAGTATATTTATCCTCTTGTTTACATTTATTTCTTGATTTCTATAAATCCTTTTTATTTATCAACTGATTTTTTTGCATGTATCATATCCTTCTAATGTAAAAGAAATTATTGCCAATAATACTTTTAATAATTTTTAAAATGTATATTAATGTCCAAATTTTCAGAAAAAGATATAGTTTAATAATGATTAAAAACGCGGTTATAAAAAAAAAGAAAAGAAAAAGTGCCCTTGGTGTAAATTTTTATACGTAAAATCAATTTAATTAAAATATAGTCTGTATTTTAGCTTACATTTAAATAAACTTTTAATTTACACAAGCTCATTTTAAACATATCGTGAATATTAACTTTAAAAGGTATCAACCTTGAATTAGCAGACCATTTTTTAAAAATCGGGAAAAAGTATAGATTCAAACCTCTAAATAATTAACACTTTAATGTTTAAAAAAAAATACTAATTTTCAAAAAAAAAAAAAACATCTTGGACATTGTACATAAAACACCTATATAAAATAAGAGTTTGAAACTGGATTTTTAATATTATTCAAATTAATTTATTTTCTTAGTTTTTTTTTTTTTTTTTTTTGTGCTAAAACAGAATTAAAAGCATGCCTTCGATTCCATTTCATCAAAAAAAAAAAAAAAGTAAACCTTTGTCTGATGTGATCCATTTATTATTAACAATTGTAATATTTACATGTATATAAAAAAATATATATTGCGAAATTCAAGAGTTATTCAATTTTTCTTTGTCTCAAAAAAAAAAAATTCTTTTGCTCTGGGCGCTTACTTTTGCTGAAAAAAACATATCACTGCTATTAAATCAGTACAAGCCCTATGTCTTGGATTTTAAATATGACATCAATACTTTATTCATCAATATATTATATTAGATTGTAAAAAAATTTCAACAGGCGCAGGCTTAAGGGGGGGGAATCATTATTATAATAAGTTGTAGGCTTACTCGGCTAAAATTATATATTTTGTGAATATTTTATCGATTTTATAAATGTGTTTGTTTAAATGAATCCTAGTTCTTAATTACATTAATATTTATATTTTTCCGTTTTTTTAAAAACTCTTAAAATATATATAAAAGATAAGGCATGTATATTTATATTATAGCCAATAAAATAAATTCTAATATATTATCCTATCAATTAAAATAAAACAAATCTTTTTTGGAAGCTAAATATCTGCGAAGCAATATCAATTGGATTCTACTTATTTAAATCAGTACATATACAAATTAAATTAAATAAAATATTTAGAGTTAAATTTGATTCCTAATAATACTAAACCAAAATCTTGCATCGTTAAGCCAAAATCCGAAACATATCACTGATTTTTTCAGCAATAAAATCTTGTTCCCATCACTAAAAAAAAAAAAAATCATTTTAGATATCGGAAAAAACAAAATCATCATTTTTTTTTTCCTGTTTTGGGAATATATTATTAAAAAAAGCAACATTATTTAATTCGTGGATTTTAACAATCAAACTTTTTCAATTCTTCTTTTTTTTTTTTTTTGGTTTCAGTGCGAAGGGGCTTTCATACCCAATAGCCTCAAATTAAAATTTTATCCTTTTAGTATAATTCTTTTTCTCAAAAATTATATTGCATATAATTATGCTCTAATCTCACAAAACTTTAATCTCGCTCAAAATTTCGCATTTTGTAAGCATTTACTCTAAATTTTGAATATATATTGGTATTTGAATTATATTAATGCATTTCAATAAATTCGACCTCGTTCAAAATAAAATATATTTGAAATGGAACCTCTGCTTAGATACCCACTCATCTAGGAGATATTTATTTCGTAATCCCTACTTTGCCTTCTATTTTATTTTTTTCTTAATGTTCTAGTGTGTTTCTGATAAATTTTAAATTAGGGGGTATTTTAATTAAGAATTAAGCTACCAAGGATTTTGAATAAGCTCCAAATCGATTGAGAGAGAAATATTGTACATTTTACGTTTTAATTTCATTTTAGAAACTCATAAATAAAATTTATTTATTTATACTTTGCTTTGATTTTTATTTAATTTATTAATAGGGCTAATGATTTTTTTTCGTTTTTTGGATTGTTAAAACTTTGAAAATATCATAAAATTAATAAAAATACTGATACTAAAGTCTTTTTCAAAAAAAAATTTATATTTGGGATACACTATATTTTAATTGATAATATTTATTTAGTTTATTCAGTAGTATAAATTTTTAAAATTATTTTTATAATATTTTTAGTTAGATTGATCATTTGTTCTTTCATTGAGATCCCATTAATTTTTTTAATCATTAATTCTTTTTTGTTTGGCTTCGAAAAATTGTCGATATCATATTGCTGTTATAATTTTTTTTTGGATATTATTACACATAAAAACACCTCCAGTTATTGTAAAAAAAATTACCTGGGATTTTTATGTCCATTTAGCTTTAAACTCTGCCCTTAGTTTCAGACAGTGAGACTATTCCCAAGATAGATTTAATTTCTATTATATTTTTGAAATCAAATTTATTTAATCTATCGATTAAATTTTGCGATAATTTAACCCTTTTTCTAAATATAGCGAAATTCTCATGTCCAGTAAGAAAAAATAATAATACTATTATACCCAACATTTTCTTCTAAAATTTTCTTTCGTTTGTTCTGTGTGTGTCAATTATTTTTTTAACGGACTTTTAAAGTATCTTTAATAGATTTCTCTTTCTTCAGGAAAGATATATGGTTTTAATTGTAATATTGATTATTTCGATGCAGTTAAATGTAATTGGAGCAAATTTTAAGTATCAGTCATAAATTATTTTTTTCGGTATATATTTGATATAGCCTGTAAATGATATGAAGTTTTTGGGACTTTATAAATTTTCTTATAAAAACATGCCACTATAAAACAAACGATATATAGTTACAAGAAATCCGAATATAACGTATAAGTTCGTTTATTTTATTTTGGAAAAGCTTTGGAGAATTTATGACAAGGATTAATACTTCTCTGTGATGAGCCAAGAATTATTTTTTTTGTTTTGAGTTTTTTGGATGGGATGGGAGGGGGGGGGGTGCAAAATGATATTTGCGATGCGGATTATATATTAAATTTAGTAAGTTAAATACATATCTGTGATGAGCTATAATATCTTTATTTTTTCCAAAGCCCAAAATATATATTTTTTATCATCATCCTGTATTATACCTAGAAAAATAAGTAAAGATACTTTTTTTTATCTTAATCTTAACACTAATATAGGATATTGCTGATTCATTATTTTTTATGTCATATCAATTAGAGTATTATTTTATATCAGGGAATTTTCCGATAATTTTTTTGATTTAACTAGAATCTTTATCGAGCCTGGGCTCGAATTAAAAATCAAAACATATGAATCATTATTCATTTTCTCTAAGCGACTTTTTTTTAAATTATTCCGATAAATGGTTGAAATTTGATCCAATATGTTTTTTTTATTTTTTTCCTAATAATTTGCTTGCTGTAAGTTTTTTATTTTCATGAATATCATCAAACCTATCTATTACTAAATTGATATTTTTAAAATAGATTTATTTAGATGTTATTACATACATCTTCTATTTTTTTAGATATAGGCACAGGATTTTCTGTTACTTCTCACAGATTCTCGTGTCGAAAAGAAAATTTTATTCGAATCCCGCTTTTAATATGTAAATATTATATATTCACCAAAATTATATATTTAATCATTATTTCGGAATGAATATAGAGATGCAAAAGTGAGTACTCTACTTAAAAAAATTATTCTAAAAATTCTCCATTTTTTTTCGAAATTTTAATTTTTAAATTTAATTTTGGTGCACTCAAATCTACCATAATACCACTTTAAAGCTAATACATATTTTTTTAAAAAAATTAGTTTTATTGAAAACATGCGTCTATTGAGGCGTCTGAGATGATTTTTCGAAAAATTATATGCTCAAGCAATATATTATATGAAAAGAGATGTTTTAAAATATTAATCTCGCCTTTACATACTTTCGTAGGAATTTTTTGAAAAATATTATTTTAATAAATGTGAAGGACTTTGAAATAACATCTAACTCTCTAATTATAAAAAATTTCCGCGAAAATATACAATTATAAACACAGAAATTTCATTTAAAACAAAAAAGTATTATTACTGAGTTAGCCCAGCGATAGAATATGTAAATATGTGCAAAAAATAGAATATATATATATATATATATATCCTAAAAAGTTATTGAAAGTGGATAGTCACCAATTTTGTTTGTAAGCTTTATGAAATTCCAATTCTTTCAGCCTCTTTATTTAGAATTCATTAATCACAAAGATAGATATAACAAGATAAATATGATAACTAGAAATGCCTGTCAATATAAGCGACCCGTTTGATTTACTTACATCTAATATGCTTACAGGATACCTCAAATAAATCGATAAATACGTCTATCAATTTTTAGCATTTTAGAATATTTCGTCAAAATAAATTAACAATTTGAAGTAACCAATACTTTGACATCATCTAATTTAAAAAAAAAAGATTTGTATTTATTGATTTATAAAAAAAAACTAATAAAAATGTAAATTATAATCCATATATAGGTTAGGTAATTGTCAGAATTATCAAAAACTCTATTTTTATTGATGTAATATTTATTTCATTAGTTATGGGGCCGAATTATTATTATTTTTCTTTTTTAATTACCTAGTAAATTATATATCTTTTTATTATCAATATTGATATTCTGGAAAGCGGGGATTTTTCTATTTTCCAAGGTCTAACGGTTCCGCTATCGTACATTTTAATTATTAGACCCTTAAGATCGGGATCTGAAGGCATAATTTTTCAATTTAGAAACGGTTTAAATAAAATCGTGCTTTTATTTATCGGTCTTGATACTGCTACTTCCAGATTAAAGCCTTAAAAATCAAGCTTTTCTTATTATTACAGATAAAAATAGCCCAAAATTAATGGCTTAACCTTATTTTGTTTAAACTTTTCCATTTAGAGATAATATTTGTTTTTTCAATACCAAATAGATATTTCCAGGCACCCAATCGATCCTCATATTAAAAGTATGTAACTTGAATATATTATTTTGAAATTCTAAAACATATAATTTATAGCTTTTTATTTTTAAGGTATAAATAGCTGATTTATAGAATTTTAATAGTTACAATTTTTACCAAAAAAATAAAGCCCAATCGGAAAATTTCCTGCTCTTTAGAATTAAAAAGAGTAATTTATATATTCAACTACTATATTGTCAATTAAAAAATCGTATTAATTTTGTTTTTATTTGCGTAAAATTTTACTGAAAAAAATGCATTCATCTTTCTAATTTGTATCCAATTACAAATTTTGTATTAAATTGCTCAATTTTTAAATTTATCTTTATAATTTTATATTTTTTTAATTGCTAGCCGGGTTTTAATATGCAGATTTAACCCTTTCAGACGCCAAAATTTTACGTAAAAAATATTTATATGCGCAAGGGATATTATATAATATATATGATTTATATTAAAAAATTATATTGGTCTATGTAACCAAAAATTTAATAAATGAGGAAAAAATTATTAAATTTAAATGCTACTTTACCTGTTTAAGAAATGGTTATTTATATTAAAAGAAAAAATTACAGTGAAAATATGATATGCTTTAATTATTTAATATCAATGAAATAAAACGTTTTTTTTTTGAAGGTAGGTGAAACATTTATATTAAAATAAAATAAAAATTAAGCATAGCTACATATTGTGAAGATCAAATATAGACATGTTACACAATGTTTGGTATTCAGCCAATAATGTGTACATGATAGTCATATTAATACTTATTGGTTATATTATATTAATTTTTATATGCTCAATCTAGAGCATTAGTTTATAAAGTCTTGCGAGACAGGGTTCTATGAATCCTGGTCTCTCTTCTCATTATACATCTATACTAATAAAGATTGATCACTTATAATATGTTTAGTTATTTGGTAATTAGTTATTTATAGTTCGTGAGATGAACTAATCAAAAGCAGCAAGTACTATTTTTGGTGGTTATTAAAACATAATCAATAATCAATTTCAGAGAAATTCAAACAACAAAATTTTAATCTTTTTGAGATTAAGAGTCTCAGTGATAAGAAAAATATATTATAAATGTTTAAAGAAGAAAATTTTCCTAAAAAACTCAAATGGGATGATTCAGATTCTGGCAAAGTAAATCTGTGGGTAATGAAGTTTGAGCCAGCAATAAATTTCACTGAAGTTAAAGAAGAGAAAAATTTTGAACTATTTAAACTCTGACATGAGGAAAAGGCATCAATCTGGCTGTATGAACTCTAGAAAGATGAAGAAACTTCTTTGTGGACGGTTACCAATCGGCTAAACAAATCGAAAAGTGCTTTGGAAAAGGAAAAGATAAATCATCTAAACGTGATATTTTTGAAGTTATTAAATTGGAGAAGATTGAAAGTGAAACTATGGCAGAATTCAACCGCAAAATAAAAAAATTTATCAGATGCATGGATGAAACCATGTATACAGATATTTTGTTAAAGAAGGCTTACTTTGATATTATTTCCGGAGTTGATAACAATATCTGGTGTAATTTGGTGCAAATCAGCAAAAAAAAAACATTAGAGGATTGATGAAAATTGCCAGTAATTTGGACGAAATTAAATCATCATCTAACAAGAAAAACATCACCATAGATGATAATGCTAATAAAGGGACCAAAAGCAAAGCCAGTGGAGATAAAAATCTACAAAAGACTATTGAAGACCTTTTTTTGTTTATGAATAAACTAAATTTGCTGTCACAAGCTTCTCGAAAACAGAGTGATTAAAGTACCATCACCTGCTACACCTGTGGTAAACCAGGCCATACTAGCAGAATCTGTACTAAAAATAAATCAAATGCTGAATCGGGTGTATATGTAACGTGTGCTAAAACTTTGCTAGCAATTGAAGAATACGAATCGGAAAAAGTTGATACTGCGCTAGCTTTCGAAAGAGTAGGGAATAAAATAATTCGGACTGAAGAGTTAATAAAACGACCAATTAATCAAGGAATTGAAATTAATTCAACAGAAAATGAAAAAAATAATAAAACCTAAAAAACTGAAAAATAATAATAATAATAATAATAATAATAATAATAATAATAATAATAATAATAATAATAATAATAATAATAATAATAATAATAATAATAATAATAATAATAATAATAATAATAATAATAATAATAATAATAATAATAAAAGAGGATTTGGGAGTAATTGAAAAGTTTCTAACCTCTGGGAAATTTTTTTCATTTCTGTATTTAGTCAGTTTTAAACCAAGCTTGTTGGATATTATGATCCAATATCTAATAACGATTAAAAGTAAAAGAGTAAGAGGATCGAAATTTACAAGAGATGAAGGAGAATTAGAAGTAGGAACTTTGTGATACTTTATAGCAGCTGTGAACAGGCAAGAAATTCCTATATTTATAGATTTCGGTGCAGGGAATTCTATAATAGATAAAATGTTAGCCACTTCTCTTAGAATTGCTTCAGAGCCTCTGAAAACACCTATAAAAATAATTTCTGTTAACTGGGGAGAGGTAGTAACTAGAATAACTGAAGAAATAATCTTACCTTTGGAGTTAGAGAAAGATGTAATCTCGAGCATTAAATTGTTAGTTCTTGAAAACTGTGCTGACTATATCCTAATGGGTATAGATGCTTGTCAAAAATTTCAAGTTAAAATTTATTATAAATTAGAAACTATTAGCTTTAGGCATAGCAATCGGAAGAAAACTTTACAGCTAGTTAGTATGAAGAATATCATAGACAACATGGAAGACTTCGACGACAGCTCGGATTTTTCGGAAAAAGACTCAGAAACCGAAAGTTAATACGATATTGAGGACATCAAAAGTGTGCTCCTAATGTACGCGGACTAGAAAGTGAATTTCATGAAAAAGGAATTCCCGAAATTGAAGACTTTAAAGTTTATGGGAAAGACCAAAACCTAATATAGGAGAACAACTGAAACAAAAAGAAAAAAAACCAAATTTATAATTTGATTGGAGACTACGGCCAAGTATTTTCTAATACATAAAATGATTTGGTAGGCATCAAAGACTCTGAATTTTTTATATCAGTTGCTGAAGGGACTAAGCCTATATTTTCTAGGCTACGCCGATATTCTTTGGATGAAAAGAAAAACATCGATCTGGAAGTAAAAAAGATGTTAGAATTCAAAATTATTCGACCCTCAAATACTTCATAGCCCCCCCCCCCCACAGTTAGTAAAGAAGAAAGATGGCTCATATAGATTTTGAATAGACTTTCAGCGAATGAATATTGTTGCCGAAAAATATAGATTCCCGTTACCACGTATCGACGATTTTTTAAATCATCTTTGGAGAAAAAAATAATATTTACAGCCCTCTATTTTTAAGCAGGTTATCGGCAGTGTCATATATCAGAAAACTGTAAAAATCATACTGGTTTTATAACCCCAAATGGCCTATATGAGTTCAATGTAATGACATTCGGGCTAACGAACGTTCCGGCTCATTTCTTAAAATTAATTTCAAGAATACTTTTCCATTTATAAATCAATTCTTCAAAGTGTACCCGGAAGAAATAGAAATTTTCTCAGACAGTTTAGAAGATCACTTAAAGAATATTTGTATGGTGTTAGAAATTTTATCAATTGTTAACGTAAAGCTAAAAAAAATTCACATTTGCTCAAGCACAGTTTTCATACCTAGGGTACTCAATTAGCGAATTTGTTGTAAAATCTGATACTAGAAAATTAGATCAATTAACTTGATTAAGAGGTCTAGAAATGTGCGCGATTTCCTTCCATTTTTGGGTTTAGCGTCTTATTTTCGCAGGTTTATACCTGATTTTTTATCTCTTGCAGAGCAGGTTCAAGCTTTGGTAAGGAAAAATACGAAATTTTTCTGAGCTCCACCTTGCGACAAAACAATAGAAAATTTTCAGGAAATTCTCCTTTAAACATCTATATTTATAGGCCCCGATTTCCAAAAGCCATTTTTCCTGTCCACGGACGCATCTTTTTACTTTATAGGCGCGTTCATTAAAAAAAAAGATGATTATGGGATATCTAAGCCTCTAGCTTATTATTCTCGTAAACTCAAGGGCCCCGAGACAAGATACTCCGCTTATAAAAAATAAGCATTAAAAGTAGTAGGTGCAGTAAAGCACTTTCGTTGCTACCATTGAGGTACGTTTTTTAAAACATTTACTGATAATAGTGCATTGTCCAGTATTTACAATTCTAGAGAACCGACAGGTCGCATCACCAGATGGATAATTTTTTTATCCGAATTCGATTTTATAATAAAACATAGAAATGAAAAGTAAAATGGTGCAGCCGATTATCTCTCCCGCAACTTTCTAATGGCAATTCCACAAAAAAAAAAAACAAATACAAGTATCTACCGAATCGATTTTACAAAGAATCAAAGCATTTATAGAAACTTTAAAATCTACCCCATCAGTAATAGTCAAGAGAGCAAAGGACTATATAGTGTTAGGGGGTGTGTTGTTTAGAAAAAAGAAAAATATTATTATACAGGCGATACAAAATATGGAACTATTATATGGAATTTTGGAAATTATCCATGACAAATCAGGGCATTTCGCGTTTGAAACTACATTTTAAATTGTCAAAAATAAATATTGGCGTCCAAATATATATAGCGATGTAAGGAAATACATCACTTCTTGCTTTAGTTGTCAGAAATTTCAGCTTAAAAGGCCTGCATATCGATTCAAAGGAACTTCTAGTATTTCGGGGATGTTTCATAGTTGGAAGTTAGATTTTTTTGTATCACTTCCGTCATTGGAAAATTGCAATAAATATGTTTTAGTAAGCATCGAAAAATTTTCTAGGTATCCTTTTGCAATACCTACTCTAGAACAGACAGCAAATACAGTAATAATCTTTTCGAGGCAGTTATTTTCCATATTAGGGACCCCAAAAACCTTAAGATGTGACAATGGAGGGGTATTTATATCCAATAGACTACAAAAATTTCTAAAAAAATAAAACGTAGATATCAGGTACAGCATCGCCCATCAGACACAATGGCTAGGTACTGTAGAGCTTATAAAAGGTACTCTAAGGTATGCTATCGCACGCACATGAGGTGCCGATTACTCTCAATGAGAAATAGAGCTAATAAAAGCCGTTAACCGAATGAGAAGAAGAAATTCTGAGGCCACAGGGTATTCCCCTCATAATCTTATGTTTGGGGCCAATAATAATAATAATAATAATAATAATAATAATAATAGATTTTTAGGTGCTAAACGCTCCTATCTGTTAAAGGTAGAAATATTGAAAACAATTCCGTGGTGGAGTTAAGATATATACAAATGAGGGATTCGAAGTCTTCTGAAAAAACAAAAGAATTTTCATTAAATTAATTAGTGCTGATACTGTATTACAGGCTTTGGAAAAGAAATATCCGCGTAAAACCCTCGTATAGACATAAAGGCTCATATATAATTAAAGAAATCAAACCTCAAAATACTTATACTGTAGCTAATGAGTGTGGTAAGGATTTTTGTTTCCAAACTTCAAGAATTATCAAATTCCATTCTCGGTATGGTGTTTTCGAATCAAGTGGAAGAGATTCAAAGGAAAATTAAACGTTTTCCTTTTGTGTTTATATTTTCAATTATTTAGTTAAAGAGAAAATGATCTCTGTATTTGTTAATAAATAGATCTAAGTCTTTATATACAAAGAGAACCATTAATAATAGTAGATTACAAAGAAAGTTGTTGGAATTAGCATTTTACAAAAGTGCCCATTTTTATTATGCTTTTACAAAGAGTTTAAATCTACTTAGCAGTTTACGAGTATGCTTAAGTCTATTTAATCTCCTTTTACAAAAAATACATCGGAAATAATCATTTTATGATACTTAATTAATATCTTATAAAATCTATATCAGTTAGAATTTTGAAAGTTTAATATAGATACGGGAATATAAATACAGGATTTTTCCCTGATATTTTCGGTGATTCCTTAGTTAGTTAGTTTTACTAACATAAATAAAATTAATATTACAACAACAAAAAACTATCTTCTATAAATTCTTTTTGAATTCTTACACATGTAGTTTGTGTTCTTCAAATTTATAATAAAAATAATAATAAAATATATATAGCGTTAAATATGACCCATATTTATAAAGTGTAGAATTTTTTTTTTGGTAACTCCGTTTTTCAAAGTGATGGACGAATCTGGAATACATATTTTTTTTAAAAAAATTGGTTATAAAAGATGAATTCCGTGTCGATGTAATAAAAAAAATCTCAATCCAAAATCAAATCAAATCAAATCAAATCAAATCAAATCAAATCAAATCAAA
>LSSL01005484.1:0-11264 GCA_001953115.1 Smittium mucronatum
TATTTTGGGAAACATAGCTCACTGTGGGATAATTAATAAACTAGGGAATTTTATTATTATATGTTTATAATTTGATAATATAATAAATGTTAAGAGTTTTCTATAATTAGAAATTGAAGATATTTATGCTTATTTTTAATTCAGATTCATTTATTTAAACTGGAAATTTAATTTTAATATTTTGTTGTAATTTTTTGATTCAGAAATTTTATAATGCTACTTGGTTTATTTTGCATACCTTCTGGTGATACGGACTGACCCGCATAACTTTTCTAGTATCCTTCATTAAAATTTTCACAGTTTAAAATTCAAATTACTTCCACTATTCATTAATGGGGGGAATTTAGCTATTATTTCGATTCTGTGAATTCGGTCCAGTTAATAATAGGTTATTTATTTGTGGCATTATGACTTGGCCATAATATAAATTTAAATGTTCATGGTGGTATCTGAAGGTTTATTGGATGAAAAAATTTCTAGAAAAATTAATCGGTATAATTTGGGGAAATATGCTTTTCGCATCTATTTTTAAAACTATCTTTTAAATAAATGTCATGTAGCTATTATTTTTTTTGATAGTTTGACATTTTGCTGCTAAATATATTCAATAAATTTGTCATTGACAGTAATATAAAAAAATTTCTTAATGATTAAAACATTCAAAAAAGCCTTTTAACTTATCAAAAATAATATGAAATAGCCTGAAATTTCGATTGATAAAAAAATACTAGCTCATTTTATTATTTATTTAAACATTTAACTGAAGGTTTTTTCTAAGATCAAGCCAAGAAAATTATTGATAATATAATATATCTCAAAATGGTGATAAGAATTCTTTGATATCATTAAAGCAAAATAAATTTAAAAAATCAAATAGGCTATGATTTATTAGAAATTGGATCTAGAAATAAATCATATATTTTTAAAGTTCAAGATAAAAAATAAAATCATTAGAAATGATCAAAATATTTTTGGTGTTAGTTATTAAATATATATTTATAGTCATATTTTATAAATTTATGATAAGTTAAAATATATATATATAGAAAAATTAGTATTGAAACTGTTTTAAGGATAAAAAATTTAAATTTTAAAAAAAACAGTAAAATTTTTAAAATTAATTTATTAAAAAAGTAAAAATATTTAAATTTTAATAAAAACTTTGAATTCCCTACTATAAAAATTGAAAAAATATATTACATATTTTCTTAATTTGTATTAATTAAATTTAATTCAGAAATCAGAAAAAATCAATTTAGTAAGTTAAAAGAATTTAATGATAAAAAATTCATTATCAGCTATCATTCTTTATAAATTCTGTCTTATGAATATAAATTTTTTACTATTTATATTTAAAATTTATAATAAGTATCTAAAAAAATTATGAGAAATGGGCTTTTCAACTTTAATAATATATAGAAATAGAAATTAAAAATGAGTTAAAATAAAATATAATTATGTTAAAATAAAATGTATTTATATTTTTTGAAAATATTTTTAATTATATCATAAGTGACATTTTCTTCTCAATTTTAATTTTTAGTCATATTTAACCTTTTTTCTCTATTTTTTGCATTTATTATATTTATATTTGTACTGTTGCATATTTTTTTGATTTATAATAAGTTTTATTTTGATGATTTTATCTGAAAATCGTTATTAAATAAAATATTAACTTTCATCCAATATCTATTAACTAGTTTCAACCATATCAGTTCAAAAAAAATTTATAATCGTTAAAATTTGTTAATCCAGCAATAATTATTATTATTAACACTCTTTTTGTATAAATCTATTTTTTTTGAAAATAGCAAATGATTTTTTATTTAAAGGTCCGCTAAAATATAATTTTACATCTCTCGGTGATATGTATATTTTTTTACTTTTCACTACAAACATCAAAAAAAAAATAAAATTTTTTGATGAATAAACCTCAAATCATTGAGATTAAATATCTTTTATATATGTAAGAAAAATTTTTTATCTTCCTGATGAAAAATAATAGAATAAAAGGTCATAGTATATAATAATATTCACCATAGGGTTTTGTCTTCTGAAAAAAAATATATATCCCAGTCAATCTTAAGCAACAAAGAAATAATGATTAGAATTAATAATACATTTTCAAATATATAATTACTTTTAAAAAATAAAAATTTTATACAATAATTACAACTAAATATCCAAAAATTTTATACAATAATTAATAACAAAATATCTAAAATTTTATAATTCTTTGTGAATACTTCTGCTAGAGATTTGTGTTTATATTCTGTTTGAAAAAGCAACAGCTATTTATATTTATTATATGTTTAACATTTAAAAAGTTTAGGAATTTCGAATTTATATCGTTTATAAATATAATTTTTCTATGTAATTAATAAATTTTTTAAATATATAGAAATCTAATTAAATTTAAAAATGATATTTCAAAAAATTTAACATCATTTAAAAATCAACAAGGTTTATATAAAATTCATTTTTAACTATAAACTTATTTTAATATAAAATAGACTCGATCTAGCTTTGTTTAAGGTTCATAATGTTATAGTTAAAAATTTCTTCAAAAAGAATAAATATTAAATAATCGTAATTTTTTAAAAATTGATTAATTTGCTAAATTTTATGTCTGATCTCATTAGTATAGCCAAATTTCATTAGTTTCCTTACTTTATTATTATTAAAATTCGATATTTTATAGATTATTTTTTTAATATAATATATTATAAATTATATTAATTATTTTTATAAAAATAAAAAAAATTACAAATATTATTAGAAAAAAATTACTTTTTTATAATTAAAATTTTGCATTAATGAAAAAATATTAATTTAATTTAAACCAAAGAAATAAATTTATGATGAAAATGATATCTTAATTCTGAGAATGTAAATATTTAAATATTTGTGTGTCTAAATTCAAAAAAACACTATCAATTTACAACAAAAAAATTTTAAATCAAAAAAAAAATCTTTTCAGGATAGATATACAGAAAAAAGAAAATCCTAATAAATTATAAGATTAATTACCATATATACTAATGATGAAATAAATAATTAATTTAAGTTTATATAATATTAAATTACGGATTTAGTAACAGTTTTTAAAGTTTATATTGCATCTTATATTTAATATAATTTTATAAATAGTTTTAGCAATGAAATGTTGAACTTTATTTTTTTCAAAAAAACTGTATTATAAAAATAAAAAAAAATTTATATAACGATCAAATATTTGTAATAAAGTGTTTAAAATATATAAAAAAACCTCCATGAAAATTTACAAAAACAGATTTTAGATTTTTTTTATTAAAATGGATTCTTTGTATTCTAAAATATTTTATAGAACTATTGAAGTTATTTTAGTTTAAAAAATTTTATAATTATAATTTTTCTTTATATAAGAATAATTGTTTGAAAAATTTTATCAATCAAATTTTTAATTTGATTATAATAAATGATAATTAATATCAATTATATTTTAATTTTAGGTAAAGATTAAATTAATTAATTAATTAATAATAATAAGTTTATTCTTAGAAAATTTAATTTAAAATAAAAATTCTAACGAGCTATCCAAAAATGGATTTTTACAAGCTTACTATTTAAGTTTTTTTTTAAATTACCTAGTTAACGTTGGATTTCAAAATATTTAATCTTTTTATATCTTTTAGTTACTTCATTATAATCTTTTTTTGGATCATAATGCGATATGATATTTCATTTTATCTACTCATTTTTATAAATTCATTGTTCTATTTAATCTTCATTTTACATAGATTTGGTATAATTTTATCCAAAAATACATAAAAAAAATATTTCAGTTCAAATTCGTTTCCATTTTTTTAAATTTTAATTTATTTTTCTCATGATTTTTTCAAAATTTATAGGAATTTTCGAACAATAAAGTAATTAGAGAGTGATGGCAATAAGCAAAAATATTATTGAGATATTAAAAACATTATTTAATATTATAATCTTTAAAAAATTGGCACATTTTTGATGAAGAAAAAACGAAAAGGCTTGATAATTACTACATATTCATTTAAAAATTATTAGATTTAGGGACAGAAAATAAGATTTAATATCTTTATAGTTTTATAAATACGTTTTTATTATATTTATAACTATATCAAATGTTATTTTTCATCCTTAATTTTTAATTTTTTATCAGAAATTTTTTTTACCAGAACATATAAAGTTATATTTGGATTTTGATTATGGATACTAGTCGAGCTCTAAAAATTAAATAATAAAAAATTTTAAAAGGAAAGGAAAATAATTAAATTTTATCACCATTATTATATAATTTCAAAATTTCTAACAATATAATAAAAACTAAAAATTTAAAATTTTTTTGTTTTATATAGGAAATAAGGTATAAATTTGTATAAATTTATAATATTTGGAAAAGTTATTCGGTTTTAGTGGGTGGGATTAATTATTTCACCTCTCTTTTAACAATAATTATTAATATTTCCCTCGAAATCGACTAATTTTTTATGGTTACATGAAGAGGAGACATATTAAGTTACCGCGGAGATGATTTCGACTTCTTTATATTTGTATTTTTATTTGCTGAAAACGATAATATGAGTAAAATATTGAGTAGTTTGAACACAAGGTAAAAATAAATATTTGATCAGATTGAACATCAGACTCTGCAGCTTATGTATTTCAAATGGATTTGATATTTTAAATAACAGTTTTTTTGGCCTTTTAATAATAATTGACATCTTATGTATTTAATTTGTTATTTTCTGCAGTAATTGGTTTGGAGTTAGTTTTTATTTATATTAAAAGTCTGTCGACGTATATTGTGTTGCTATTTTGATGTATTTTTTTCAATAATGAAATTGAAATTGCGATTGCGATTGGTTTTCTTTTTTTATATACTTTGTATGCTTGTAGTGGACACAAAATAATATTATTATACGCAGAAATGATAAATATTAGTCTATATTTTTACCTTTTCTCGTAATTTTTAGCGCATAAATTATTAAAAATAGTTTATCTTGTTCCACTATTGTTTGTTCTTAATAGATTAAGTGAATTTCACTTGCTCTTAGAAACCAATTGTTTGAAAAAAGCCAAAAAAAATTATTTTTTAATTCTCTTCACACATTTCTTCTTTTGGACCCCAGTCTCTTAATTTTCTTATAACTGAATTTATTTTAAGAATTTTTGTAAACTAAGATATCAAACCCATTTATTCTTTTGATCTTTAAAACTATTTGAACAGTGGATTTCCCTAAATTTTATTTGGTTCTTCTATAAATTTTAATATTGCATATTTATACGTTTTGACTAAGTTTAATTTACTATTTTCGATTTTTGAGGATTCGGTGGAAAATTAATTTCATATATGGTAGTTATTAACAGATTTTTATCTGATGATATTAATTTTTTTTTAAAAATTGATGTTTTATATATTTGAATCTTGTTTTTCTTATAATTCTTTTCTTACGTTTTAAAGGGATTTCTGTAAAGCATTCACCGAGCTCACAACCCTCTATGGCACTCCATTTATCCTCAAAGAGATTAAAACACACTTATTTTTATTCCCCAGATGAGATTTTACGCTTTTGGGAACAGGGATTTCCTAATTCTCAGTAATCATAATTGGCGAAATCACGACAATATTTATAATATTTTGGAATCATACTTTTTTGATAGGTATGGGAAACTTTCGAGCTTTAACTGAGGATATCAGAAAATTTTTCATTGCTTAAGAATTAATAGGAGTTAAGGTTTAAAATACTCGTTCTGTAAACTTAAAGAAACTTCTGTTGAGGCTATTTTTATGTATATTTCAATCGATTTAATGATTAGTCAATGTATGAGTGAAGTAAAAAAATAAATATTTTTTTTCTTTTTCTTAGTTTCACGATTTTAAAATATATATATATATCTTAGAAATTTTTATTAATTTAAATATTGCTTATAAAATTAAAAAAAAAGGTTTTAAAAAAAGCCAAGTCTAAATTTTGTTAATTCAGATTCGGCTTCAAATTGGAGATTTTCTTCTTCTTCCTAACTTAGGTTTTAGCAGTCATTTTTTCTCTTATTTTCAGCTTCTTTGAACTTGGCGTTTTATATGTAACTTTCATTCAATATTGGTTCATATATTTTTATATATAATCAGTCTCAATTTTCGGAAAAACCATCTTTGTGGGATTTTATTAAAATCATCTTTTTATTTATTTTATTAATTTTACTGGTTAGAGTGAATCTTTCTAACATCGCCCAAACATACATTCCCCGGAAATTCTGAGCTGGAAGTATTTTTAACATACCTTTTCAATATATCTCCAGTTATCGAATTTTTATTTTCCGTTTGATCTAGCTCCGAAATTCTGTTTGAACCATTCCCATTTATTTTTCTAATTTTAATGGGACCAGAACACTATATTTTTAGTTTATTCATTTTGTTTTTGAAAATTGAAGAATTTTGTAATAATACCAAGTCTTTGACATTTACGAGTTCTTTTCTCAGGCGTATTTTAAATTCATAGTGTTTTTTACCATTTAATCTAGAGATTTTCAACAATAATATGACTATATTGACTATTTTTTCCTTTTTAGTCATATTTTTAATCCCCAAATAAAGTAAATTTTTTTATTCAATGTCATTTTGGAAGTACAAAGTATTTAAGATGATACTTTCAACATTAAAAATAGGAATATGTTCAAAAAATAATCTATATGTGGAAAGGCCACTAGTTTTCTTAATAGTCATTCGGCCAGATCATAATGCCTTCCAAAGACATTCGTTCCAGTACTCATCCGTTTCTTAAGAAAATTTCGCTAATGAATTTACAATTTGTTATGGATTTATTGATTATAAAATTTCCCTGTGGATGGTACGCAGACGTTAGATTTATCTTTATTCTGAATTTTTCGAGCAATTACTTTTATTTTAGATGAATTAACTCTCCTCTATCCCATCTAATTATTTTTATGCATCCATATCTTCTATAAATATTCCTTTTTAAAAATTTGCAGAAGTTTTCTCCTTTATAATTTTTAAGATGCTCTGCCTCTATATAGACATACAAATCATCTCTAGCTATTACAGAACGTTGTTGATTTTTTTGTCTTAGGTAAAAAAGCACAGTCAATTGACCATATTCCAAATAAGGTTGGGCTAAGATTACAATCTACTTATCTTTAAATCTGTTGTTTGACCTTTTTTGACATTCAGCACAACCTATCACGAACACATATACATCCTTGTATAGGCTTCTCCAAAATATCTAGCATTTACCTTATTAAGAGTATAATATCTAAATCGGTGACCTCCTGCTTCACTTTTGTGCATCTCATTTATTATTAATTCTTTCTCAGAGACACTAACTAACACTCTTTTTGGAGGATAGTTTCCTTTGGATTTCGAAAATATCATATCTATAATAAGTATAAATCTAGAATTTCTCCTTAGAAATTTTTTGGGTTTAGAACTACCTAATTCTCTAACTATCCTGACCTTAAAAATTCCATTATCTTATTATACTCATCATTTATTTGATCTGTTTTAGAATTCTCTCAATCAGGTTTAGAAATTTTCAATTTAGTTTCATCTTTCTAATAATGAAAACAAATCGTTCCAATTCTTCATCTGAATCAATTATTTTTGGAGAACCGATACAGTCTCCTCTTGAAAGGTGATCAGTGACTGAGTTATCGATGCCCTTTATGTATTTTTTTCAATATCATACATCAAAATTTAAGCTATTCATCTTGAAATAGATGATCAGGTACTTCAGGCTTCCTTATCATTCCAATAATCAGGTTAGCATCGGTTTCAATAATAAAATGAAATCCAAATAAGAAGTTACTTTATTTTATTAGCATGAGAAATTGCCCTCTGATCTCCAGTTTCATTAACACATATCTTCTTTCAGGGTCAGAAAATAGTGTAATCTCGTATCTACAGGCATACCTTCCGGAATTATCCTCTTGAAACAATAAAGATCCAACCCTGATCGGTCTTGAATCCACTTTAAGTATCAAAAAAAATAGATAATTAAATAGCCTAAGAATAGGCTTACTTAAAAGATTTTTTTTTATTGTTTGAAAGCTTCCTCAAGTTCTTTCTTCCATTCAAGCTTTATCCTTTTTTTGTTAATCTGTATAATGGTTCCATGATAAGCGAAAAATCCTTAATAAATAATCTGTGATAACCTGCGGCTGCAGAAAAACCTCTTATATCCTTCAAGTTTTTCGGTCTACCCCATCTGGAAGTTTTTACCACATTTTCTTTTAATGGATATCTTCCGCACTCATCTATTTCAAACCCAACTAAAGTAGTTTTTTTTGTAAATAACTTTGATTTGCTTAACGATATAGTAAAATTAGCATCTCTTATGTCTTTTAATATCTCTATAACATCATTAATGAGGTCTTAAATATATTTCCTATTTCCGGGTATAATTTCCGTGATATCTTTAATCTCACTTCCAATTATATTATATCGTCCACGAAAATAATAGCTTTTTCAGATATATGCCTAGATAAGGATTTATTCATAATCAATTTGAAAAATAGCTACAGAATTTTTGGCTCCCATAGGCAGCCTAGTCATTCTTACATGACCTACTGGTGTTTGTAGAAATAACATATCTCTACAAATTTTACTTATAGGGATCTGGTAGTGTCCAAAATATAGATCAATATAAGAGTGTATGCTTCTTCTTACTACAAAATCAGTTATATCGTAGGAGGCAGGTATTGAACCAGTATTCTTGATAGAAACCGCATTGGCTGGTCTTAAATACAAAATAAAGCTTAATTTCGTCTTATCTTTTTTTTTGATTACAAAACATCTATTTGAATAGGATAAATTGCCAGGCTACAATATACCATTCTATAGCTTCTCCATTAACATTTCAATAACCGTCGGATATAATTTTCTTGGGGTTGACAAGGGTTTCATACTCCAAGGCTCGCGCTTGATATTAGTTATCTCTACTTGGAGCTCCACATCCAAACCCAATTTTTCTAATTTGATTTCATCTTTTGCAAAGACATCCAAAAAAATTTGAATCTTTTTACAATTTTTTTTCTGCATCACCATTTTTATCTGCATCAATTTATCTTTCATGACTTATTTTTTTTATTGAACTTTCTTGCCAAATCAGTTCCTATTTTCCCACACATTCCTGGAAAAACTTTCAAATATAACAGAAGAAGTGAAAATAATGGGTTCACTTTGTTTATTTTTTTTTGTAGGCTGGAAAAGCCATTTTTTCTTGATCTTTGACTCCCAAAACGGGATATCTTTCCACAAAATTACATTCAAATTTTTTTTCAGATTCATCTTTATTATAAGTATACTGCTTTTCTGCAGGAGAAATTATTCCCTTTCTTTATTTTGTGGCATAATCATAAATTCATAGCTATTTTTATCATATCCATCTGTCTTTGAGGATAGCCGAACATCCTGCTGCCAGGGCATATCTAATAATAAACCAAAAGCTTCTGAGTTAAATATAATTAAATTAGCTATATAATTATTCCTGAAATGTCAATTATACACTCTGCATTTTCATTTGATTTTGATTTTGACCCAAATTCTCCCTTAAGAGTGTGTTTTGACTCGAAGTTTTCTATGTCTCTATTTTTTATGATATTTTTGTAGATTTTATTGCTTATCAAATTAACTTCTGAGCCCGAATCTATAGTAAACATCAAATTTAGCCCTTTTATGTATCCATTTATTTTTCCAATGCTAATAATCGTTTTTGAATGAATTTTTTTCCATTCATCCTTTTCCTCAATTTCACATCTGTTAAAATTTTGATTTAGTCCTTATATAGGTAAAAGGGACTATCTGAAGCTGTTAGTCATTCATTTTCTGAAGCTATTTATATAAAATTCCAGTTCCTTAATTGACATTGGTATTTTTTTTTCTAATTCCCTATCAGCTTAATATATTTCTCGTTCTATAATAATTCTTTCTGAGACTATTATGCTTTATCCTGATATCTTCATTTTTTGCCTCTTTTTTGCCTTTGTCTTCAAGTTCTTATTGGATATTTTAAATTTATTTACTCTTTGGTTTTTATTCTTTATTTTTGCTACAAGTATCTCTTTATCATAGTATTCTTCAAAAAAATGTGACCCTTCGTCATAATCAAAAAGTTTACATAAATTCGAATTTATAGAATTATTATGGATCCTTTTTCTAATAAAGACAATTATTCCACCTTTATTATAGTATGGTTTCATAATTTCTCATTTAATATTCATGATCTTTCTTGAAAAATCCAATTTAACTATTCCTTCAGTCAAGAAATCTTTAAGCTCATCACATGTGTTTTTTCCGTGGTTAGCTGAATCACATATATACATACAAAAGGATGTCTTTCTTCTATCCTCTGTTTAAAATCATATGTTATAACATTTCAATTTGGTGAAAATATGTCAAAATTTATGCAATTTTTTGGCTCAGAAGCTTTCAATATATCTAATTCCATTTATAGCCTAGATTCAAATTTCAAAGCTTCTTACAAAGAATTCCAATCATTATTTATATTTTGTTATAATATGCCAGAATTCCCGCTTGAGGTGACGGCTCTTGAAGAGTTTTTGCTAGATAATTTACAGTCTTATCCTCTGCAAGTTTTCCTGTATTTATTAAAATCTCAGACATTCCTTTAGATTCCCTATTATCCGCTTATATTTTTCCTGTCCCATACGAGAGCCACAACTTTTTTAAAATAACATTTTGATATTTCACTATCTATTTTAAAAGATTAAGTATCGATAATAAGTTATATAATTTATCTCCATTTTCCAAACCTATATAAAACAGAAGATTTCATCCAAGAAGCGACTTATTTAAAGCAATACAAGGATTTAATTTCAGTAAATTCTTTTTTTGTAATTTTTTTTTATTTTTGCTACAATTTTCATCTCATTGCTCAAACTAGCAGGATTAGTTCCTTCAAAAATAAGAACGTCTTCAGATTCAGGTTTCTGAAATCAAGGTGAGCGCTTGAATTCCTCAATAAAGGAAAATTTCGAGTCATCACATTCTACATTTTTGATCGTAGTAATTTTGAATTTGTCCTTGATTTAAGAGATAAGTTCAAAAATCTCTTTATTGTTTCTGATTTGTTCCCTCCTTCAATTTCGTCATTACTTGGTTTCCCAACGAGATTGAAATTCCTTCCCAATCAAATAAAAATGTTTCTCAATCAATTGAAACTTTTTCCCAAAATAATTACACAATTGCCCAATCTAAGACACTAAATCCCAAA
>LSSL01005488.1:0-12987 GCA_001953115.1 Smittium mucronatum
GGTTATAAAGGCGTAAAAATAAACATTAAATTTTCGGCATGAATTTTTTTGATATAATAAAATAAAATAGTTGAAAAAATGTAATGACAGATATTTTGATAATATGAAAAGTGTAAATAAAAAATATTCAGTAAGTTAAATCGAATTGATTAATTTATTATTTCTGTGAGATACAAAGTATAGGTATTTATTATAATTTTGAATAAGCTTTATTATATAAAGATATACTTATAAAAATAAGACTATAGAAAAGGCTATGAGTATTTAAGATGATATTTTATCGCTATTTTTTCAGCAATAAAACATCATTATATCTATATAAATTTTTATTTTAAATATAATAAATATTTTCAGTTATTACTAATCTTTTAAGAGGAATTAAGTTTGACTAGTTTAGAAAAAATAGATTGGTAGTCATTTATAAGCTGTTTTGTAAATAACCATTAATATATTTAGCTAAAATAATTAATGAAATGAACGGATCATGACAATTTTTTTCTATATTTTTTACAACTAATTGGATATTTTTCAAGCATATTTTTAAAAATAAATACTCTATAAACCACATTTCAGTAAAATAAATCTGTTATCAGATCTAATAACTTTCATATAATACAGATATGAAAGTTTATATCAACTTTTTTAACTAATAAAAACAAAATTTTAGAGTTTAATACTGCCTATTTAGAACAAAGTGGTATTTATTAAGTGTTGAATAAAAAATATAGACTTTTTTATCGTTTTTTATAGGTTTTATAAGAAGCTCAAAAATATTTAATTGATCTAATTTTACTTTTATCCTAAAACCCCTGATCTGGAATTCGAGTGTAAAAAAGTAATTTAGACTAATAAATTTAATTCCTATTTTTTTATTTAATTATTTAATATGTTTTTTTAAAATTTTATAACGACATAAAATCACTTTCAATCTTTTAGATTATAAGCAAAAAAAAAGGATAGAAATTTTCTTAAAATATCTATCATATAATTTTTTGTAAAAAATATGTAATATTAACGATTTATTTAACATAAATAAAAAAAAATCCAATAAAAAATTACTTGAAAGAATTATATATCAATCTTTTTTTAAAATATGAAATATTCAAAAAAAAAAATCCACAGAAAACTTCCTAATTTTTTTTTAAAATATTTAATTGAGCTATGATTAATTTTATCAAACTCTGCATATATTCCGAAGAATTTATATAATAACCAGAAATAATATTAAAAAAAATTTATAAATTAATTTTATAGATATATTTTAATATCACGGATATGAATTGTTAAAAAACAAAATTACTCATATATAATAAATATAAAAAAAAATTATAAAAACGCTTTTAATAGATAATGCTATAATTTAAACGCCAATTTTTATATAATATTTTAATTTTAAAAACATCGATCGATTTCATTTTTTATAGCCAGAAACTTAATTTTTCCAGTCAATTTTTCGAAAAATCTTTCTTTAAAAGCCTCCGTGATTTTTATTTGTTTTTATATATTTTACTGAAATTCTTTCTTTATTCTATCAAATGTGGGATTTTTTTGTTATTAAAATATTTTATAATTCATAATCAGATATTTTAATTGCAATCAGCAGCGTAAATAACCTTTTAATTATACATTTTAACCTCAAATAAACAAAAAAAAATTTCAAATTATTATTATTCCCCCTTTTTTTCAAGTCACCAGAGTGTATAGATGGGGAAGATTTCTATCGAAATTATTAGACCAATTACATCTAACATATAATTAATTAAGAAATACAATTAAAAAATTAAAGTGGGCAGAATATTTTCATATTATTTAAAAAATTCCAATCGTTTGATATTGATAATAAAAATAAGTAGAAAAAATAACATATTATAGCTTATTAGGGGTTTTCTGGGTTTGGTTATGAGAATTTAAATTTTTTTATAAATTAATATTGAAAAAGTTTCAAACAGTTTTCTGATTTTAAATATGCCAAATATAAATCAAAATAAAAAAAAAAGGGTAATATTTTTTAAATAAATTTGATTATCTACTGTAAAAATACTGTAGCTTTGTATTGATTAAACGAATAAGATACAAAAATAGAAGCTTTAAAAGAAAAAACCATCCAGAAAAAAGATATTGATATTCCTAATACATAAAATAAAATGATTAAAATTTTTTTTCGAATTCTGATTTTATCATCAAAATTTTTATTTATTAAAGATTTCTATTTACAAAATTCCTTTATTTACCTATTATTTTTTACTTTCAATATGGATATTATGCGAAATATTTTAAATAGAAATCATATTGAAGCAATAAAAATATTTCATTTATTCCAAAATAGTATAAATGGGAAATTATTATGAGTAAAGGCTTTTTTTTCTATATAAACCATTAGTTAAAAAAAAAAATTAACCATGGTCACTCTAATATAAATGTGAAAGCACAATTATCCTAATAAAATTACAATTTTAGCATATATATTATTTATTTTTTTAAATTTTATTCCAGTTTAACCAATTTTTTATTACTTGTACTTATCTCTATATTTATAAATTAGGAAATTAATAAAATTTTGTCTTGAAAGCGTCTAATCTCAAAAAAAACCCCCATATTTAGACTCTAAAATCAAAATTTGATGTTAAAATAATAGTATATTACTAAAATATATTTCGCATACTTTGAATCATTATAGACTCCTACGAAATTATACGGAAATTATGCCCATATATAATTTTTTTAATCGGGGCTATTTTATGTCAAAATTTAACTTGTAAATTAAATTTTTAGAATAAATTAAAAAAAATTGAAATTATTAAAGGTTAAATTTTTTTTTTTTAAAGAAATTACATTTTGTAAAGCTGATATTAGCTATAGAAAAAATTAAAAAGAATAAAATTATCATTTGTGGAAAAAATAAAGCTTTATTGAGTAAATAGTTTTCAATATTTACTGTAAATCTATATAATGCCCATTTTTCAAAATAATAATCAGTATTTTTCCATTCTGAAACACCAATATAATTATATAATTGAAAAAAAAAAGTATTTCGTTTTTCTATTAACTTTTAATCAATTTTTTTAACTCTTGTAATGTTTTAATATATAAATAAAGAGTAAATAATCATCTTTACATTATAGTTTTTATTGCAGTGATGTATAAGTAATAATTTCTGGATTTTGAATCCATATAAATTTATTTTCAGACTAATAAATTGATAAACATAGTTGTATTTTTTAATTTTTTGAAATTTCCTTTCATTAAAAAACATTCACTAATAATAATTTTTACCGTTTTAATAAAGATTTAATAAAATGTAAATACTAAAAAATTATTTAAATACAAAATAGACCACTTTTAAAAATCTGTAAAAAAAATGCTATTAAAAATTGGAATTGATAATGGATTCATAACAAAATAGTTTTATTGATCTTTAGTTATCAAAATAAATTTTTTCGCTATATTTTTAAGCCAGTAACGCCTTTACTTAATATTTGGGTATTTTTTTTATAGGTTAAATGAAAATTGAATATATAAATACTGTGCTTCTGTGGATTTTTTTTGGTGATTTCTAACCTATCTATTTATAAATCGTATTACAGTTGAGTAGAAAAATTAGTAACTTACTTATTATCGAACAAAAATCTTACTATTTTACAAAAAATGGGGGAAAATAATTTGAATTGGATTTAATTCGATTCTAATTACCTGATAAATATATTAAACAAACTTCGGTAAATCTTCCCATTCAAAGAATAGAACAAAAAAATTAATTAATAATCTATTTATCTAAAATTCTATTAACTATTAGTCTGTATTAATGGAACGAGTCTAATAAAAGATTAACTCAAGAATAAATAGATGAAAATATATTAATAAAATATAGTACAGATAATATGAAGAATAAAAAAATTTAGGACAATTTTTTTATTCAGCTTGAGAAATAATAATTTTTTTGGTGATTTTAAATTATCGTTCTAGTGAAGAACAAAATATCCTTGAAAATAAAGCTCATTTATTAGCACCATTTCCAACCAAAGTTCAAAATAACTATACATTATTATAAGAATAATAATATAAAAAGTAACATCGATTCTAAAAAAAGTAAATCTGATTCTAAAAAGTAAATTAGTTTAGTTAAAGTTTAAAATAATTTATTTGAATTCACATCAGATACGGAAATTCACGATTTATATTTCAATTTAGTTTTAAATATCACGAATAAACTCTTTGTATTCCATTTATCTCTAAATTTATCTAAATATAAGTATATCCTTATAATATTATTAGCTCTGCCATGTTCATTAGAATTTAAAATGATCCTTTTCTAACCCTTTTATGATTATATTACCTAGGTTTATCAGTTCTCAAAAACTTTATTTTTTGAGACCAAGACGTTAGGGTTATAATAAAATAAATTTTTTAACTCTCCGATGGTTTTCAGCTTTTTTTTTGAGTAGAATCAATATCGTTTTCAAAAATAAAGTATAATATTGATTTATTGTTTAATAATTAAATGTTTGAAGCGTTTTTAGATCTCATAGGATTATTTCTAGGATTAGAAAACTATTTTTGAAAATAATTAGATTTATTTTTTTGTTTTAAATTTCATAAATATGGTTTCCATAATGTTTATGGACAAACTATTTCATGATTTTGCCCCATATCATGATTATTGGGGTGTAAATTTCACAATAATATTAATATTTTAAACTTAGCATACTCGCCTTTAACTTCAGTTAGTACAAGATAAATGTTATTTAATGCCTGAAAAAATCAAAAATAACTCGGTATAAGGGATTTATGATAATTTAGAAATGAAAAAATATTTGATTTATTTTTCAACAGCAAATATTATCAGCATATCACGCAATGAAAATGATTGAGCCTAAAATATGGCCTATTTTAGCAATTTTTATTGAGATGATTTAGCTTAGAACAATTTTTTTGACGGAGGGGTGTTTTTTATCAAATATTACCTCAAATATATATGTTTTTTGAAATAAATTATATTTTTTTAAAAAAATCATTACTTTTTACCGAATCATTTTTAATTTTTTTATAATTTGTCTTAATTATTCCCAAATAATTTATATTTTTATAGATTTCGAGTTTTAAATGGAGTATAACGTAAAAAAAAACTTCAAATTATGATTTTTCATTTTTATTATGGAACTAACATACCTTTAATTGTATATTGATTTCAAGAAGATGTTATTTGATAATTTAAAGAATTTATACAATAGTATTTATTGATTTAAACCAATATTAATGTTCAAAATTTTTGATCTCAATCACATAATGATCAAATCCACTAATAAAAATATATCCACACCAAAATCATATCCTCATACAGCATATATATTTATATCAGCTATTAAATTTTATAGCAGGAATAATATACGAAAAAACCTCGATTTATTTAAATAAAAATCATTTGAATTATAAAAAAATGCGAATAAATAACATAAAATCGTTATTGAAAGAATTTTAATTTAATGTGCATGTTAATCTATAAATGTGAAATTGTTTGGGATTTTTTTTTTTCTAAAAAAATAAGATTAATTTATGAAAAGAAAAAGAAAAAATTTTCTAAAAATAATAAAAATATTTTTATTTAGTAATTAACGGAGAAAGCTTATTTAATTTTCCAAAGAGTTCGGACCATCAATATCTTTAGAAAAAATGATAATATAAATGGAGTCCATTTGCTATATAAAGTTTTTTTATAATGAGTAATTACGTTTTGGTATTAAAATGAAGAATAAATATTGAATAATTTGAATAATCAGAATTTTTTTTAAAAAAAATATGAAATAAAATTGAGATCTTCACCACATTTGAAGATTTATTTGTGTTGAGAGAAATAATTAAAAAAATTTTTTATTAGATATATATACTTATAATAAAAATTTATAAAAATAAAAAATATATGGGTTATAACATTGTTATGATATTAAATTAATTTTTATCAATAAATTAATGTTCGTATAAATTTAAAATATAAGATTTTAAAATTAAATTTCCTAGTTATATTGCTGAAATATTTCAGTTGATTAAAGGTAGTTCTAATATTCCTATTAAAATTTTAATTGAGATTAAAGAAAATAATATACATTTAATTAGAGATTCCTCTGTAGTTATCACATTAAAATAAATATGTATTATCTAAAAATATAAAATGAAGATTTTGATTTTGATTTTTTGAGATAAAGAGTGCGTATTTATATATATATCAAAAAATGCAATAATAAAATTAAAAGAGTCATATTAAAGATATATTAATAAAAATTAACCCGATTAAAAATTATCGAAAAGATAATAAAACATTTACAAAAAACTGAAATGATTTCTCCAAATTAAAAAATAAAAGACAAAAGACAAATTAAATGTATTTTTTTTGAAAAAATGCATAATAATAAATATGAAATTTATTTTTACAACAAAAAAATAAATGGAAATTTTGTAAAAATTTCCGTAAAAGTTCTTAAATATTACTCAAAATTTAAAATATCCCACTTTAAGCATGAGTACATTAATTTCACAGATAAAAGAAATGTGAGTGTTCACATCAATTTAATTATAAAAAAAGTTAAATTTTTATTAATAAGCTATGATTAAAAAACTGTTAAATTTGAAAAAAATTACCTTCTAAAAAATATTTGAATTAGATTATTTTAAAAAAAGCCCATCAATTTCTTTATATATACATTTTAAATACTCAAAGGGTAACGTTAAAAATACGTAGAAAATGTACCCCACATTCAATAAATTCTTGAAAAATATCAAAGTTATCAAATATACTCTTCTTTTTTTAAAAAAATAAATTTACGTCAAATAGTGTGAATATTGAGAGTTTAAAGAGTTAATAAAAGAAATCGCCTAGATTTTTAGTTTGTTAGCGATTTTTATTTAATTATGTTTTAATATATGTTACAATTTTTTAAAAAAAATTGAAAGTAAAAAGAGGAGTGTATTTCTCTTATATCAGCCAATTTAGATGTTTTCAATAATTATGAAGTTATTAAATATCCCACGGATATTGATAATTTAAAAAATTTCAGCGTAGCAATGAATCATAAACTCTAAATATTTTTCTTCTAGGTGAAATATAAAAACCAAAAACATTATTAGATCTACAGAATATAGTGAAAAGATAAATTGTTAATATGGATTGATTTTTTGCTTAAAAAAAGTATATTCTGGTAAAATTAAATTACTAACGAATCGAATTATAAAATTTTATATAAATTTTTATTTTAAATAATTTTAGTAAAACTTAAATATAGAAATCAATATTTTTTTAAATTTTTCATATTTCTGTATTTTGATAAATTACTTAATGAGAATTTTACTTAAGAACAGGTTTTGAAAAGATTTTAAAATGGTATAAATTTTTTGAAGAGGGTTCATTTTATTTTAAAAGAGAAAAAAATTATCTTAAAACCAGAGCATTTAAATCGTTTCAGAAACCATCAAAATTAAATAATTAGCAAAAAATTATTCGGTTCCCTAGAAAATGCATAATTTGATGAAAAATTATCTAGAAAATTAATTTTTTTTATTGATATCATGTAAAGATAGTTATATTTAACTAAAAAACTTCAATTTTTTTTATTTTACTCATACTGGATCAATTTTGTAAGTTTATTAGATAAACTTCTCGTAAATTTTCTATATTAGGGGATATTTTTTCATAGTTAATGATTTTAAATTAGATAAATGATTGTAAAAAAAATTAAATACCATAAAAAAAATGAAAAATAATTCTAATTAATAGTAGAGCTTTATAAGCTTCATTATTTATGGTAAGAGGTTTTCGAAAATTTTCCAGTAAATTATTTATTATATAAAATGTTTTGACAATATTTTTTTGTAAAGATATTAAATCAGTAAATAAAATAATTTATAAAATCGAAATGGTTTATTATTTAAAAAAATCACAGAAAATATTCAGGCTCTGCGATGATTTAATACAGCAGAACTTAATTCGAAATAAAAGGCAAAATTATTGCTTTTCCAATAATTATTGATTTTTTATTAAAAAAATAATGAGTAATATAAAACCCCCACATTCGGGAAACTTAGATTAGCTTAAAAAGTATTTTATATGGACTAAATGTTATATAAAAAAATACAAAAAATTCATTTAAATTTTTAGTAAGTTAGAATTTAAAAATATTTCCTTAATCAAATGGAAAAAATCTAGAAAAAAACAATATATAAATAAAGATATTAGGTAAATATAAAAAATATCAATAGGGGCTTTAAAAAAATTCAATTGAATTACTGGAAAACCTATATTCAAGTATAGTTGGTAAGTTTAAATGAAAAGAAAAATTTCAGTTTAAACATTGAAAAAATAAGTTTAATAACTTATCTGAGAATTTTTTTTTAAAAAAATAAGAATGAGATTATTTTTCCAAATCAATATTAACCAAATAGCCACTTTTTTTTCAAGAAATAAAATTAGAATTCAAAAAAAATAAAAAATTAACAAGTTCTAAGCCATAACTATAAAATAAAATAATTTTGTGGCTAACTCTTGTTATTTTAAAATAAAGAAATTATAATTTGATAAATTTTTTGTTTTGGATAATTAAATAAGCTTTTAAAACTATAAACCACAAAAAAATAATTAAAATCAATGTTATTATTAGAAAAACAATATATTTTTTCAAATAAATTTTGAGATTGTGTTTATCTGCTTTTTTTATTTGTGCAAAGGCATTATTTTTTGTAATAAAATGATATAAAAATAAGATAATTAACGGCTTAACAAGGTATATTGTTGAAAATGGGAGTTTTAAAGTACAAGAAATTTTTTTCAAACTACTGTTTATATTATTTTCAGGAATAATTATAAGTTAGATTAAAATTTTATTCCAGAACTATTTTATAAACAGGAACTCCACAAAGCAGTTTTAAATATATTTCAAAGATACTTCGCAAAAAAAAAAATGAATGTTTTTTTTACAAGGACAGTAAAGGAATTCTATGGATTATTTTTATGAAAGATTGCAAAAATAAATCTCATTTAATAAAACAATATTTTGGATAAAGTTATTCCCCGAGGAATAAAAATAAACTTTAATAATTTTTTATTAATCAATATTTCTAACCAAAAGAATTTCTTGGAAAAGAAAAGACGGATGATTTTAAAATCAAATATAGATTTTGGTTATTTTTTTTCAGATATAAGTAAAATATGCACCTTTTTACTTCATTTTTATCTCTGATAAATCTATAAAGTTTCAATAAATATAAATATAGATATAAATATAAAAATATAAAAATCGAGGTAAAATAAAGTAGATTTATTATTAGTGAAAAAGTATAGAAAAAAAAATAAGGGTTCTGATATTTTAAATAATGAAAATATAAAGATGTTATGAAAATAGTTTTTTGATGAAACAATTATAAGAATTTTTTAAATAAAATCCCCACGACGATTGAATTTCAAAAAATCAAAAAATAAATAATCTCATCGCAATGATTTCAAAAAAAATTATAAATTTGAAAAGCTATTAATTTAACTTTTTTAAAAATTCACTAGAATGCAATAAAATAGCCACAAGAAGAATTTTTTTACTTTTTTTTACCCATAATACAGCTAATTTGTACAAAAAGTTCAACATGATTACTATTAATATCACTATCATTAATATTAATACATGTCAAAAAAAAGGTCTTTAATTTTAATAGTTTCAATAAAAACTATTAACAGACGTATAAAATTTTTTTTAGTGTATTTTATTAAAAAGCGTATCTATACCAAAAACTTTTAAAACAAATACAAAAATTCGATAAAATAAAAATTATTAGAGTTCAACAGCAAATTATTTTTTACCTGATTAGTTAATAATTAGATATACTCAAATAGAGAGGCGTTTTTTATTTAAAAATTGGAAATAGAGGGTCATTATATATTTTATAATATTATTTCAATTAAACAACGTTTTGTTTTATTTTGGATTACATTACCCATTGCACTAAATTTGATAAAAACATATTTCACGATTAAAATTGAATAAATCCAGATTTTGCTAAAAGTTCAATATATATAATGATAAATTATACATTTATCTGAATTAATAGAGTCAATATATCGATATTAGAAAAAATAAAATATCAAACAATACTTGAAATAGATAAAGCACGAAAACGAAAAATTCCTATTCACAAAAAGACTAAAAATAGATATGAAGCATTTATTCGCGAAGCATATTGGAATTCACGTAAACACAACCAAGAAATATATGATGGAATATCTTATATCAGATGGATTATGGATTATGCTTTGAAGGAAGGGGGAGGGGGTTAAGAAGAAAAGAAATGTAGGATCAAAATTTTTATTTTTAGTGAGATTTCTATACATTTGGGTGCAAAAATGGGGAATGCTGAGTAGTTTTGCAGATGGTAAGTGAAATGATACATCCGCTGAGCTGTGAGGCAGAAATTTACAGTAATTATATTGACTTTCCAGAATCAAAATCATTGTTGTTTGATAAATAAATGTTTTGTAAGCAGAATTTGTAGTAGAATTTAGGAATTTAGACACTCAGATTGTTCGCCGAACCGCATTTACTGAATGCTAACATAGAACAGTGCCATTGGCTAGAAAGCAAAACTTAAGTTTACTTTTATAAAAGTTGGCCTATAGAAGACATTTTAACAATGCACTCATAAAATTGACTATTGGGGAGTTGGTATAAACCAAACCTGTCGATTAGTAAGACTGTTAGTCATCTTTCCTATTTTCATCCTCAGAGGAGTAACGTAAGCGAAAAAAAACATGCCCATCGAAATCATCAATTCTAAGCCAGCTTTTAGTAAAGCCTTGGAACAGAGTAGCCAGAAGCTGGTTTGTTTACCATTCTCGTCTTTTTTTTGATATTCTCTTCTATTTTTGCCATTTGTGATTTATATCATTTTTGTTGTCTCCCCCCCCTCGATTCAATAAGCTCGTTGTTAAATTCACCGCTGTTTGTAAGATATATACATTTTATTTTAGAAAATTTATATTTTGGCTTCATTCCTTTTGTTTTGTTTTATTTGAATTTAGGGTGTCCTCCTTGTAAAGTTATAGCTCCACTGTATTCTCAACTTTCCGATCAATATCCAAATGTTTTGTTCACTGAGGTATTCCTCTTCCGTCTATTTGTTAAAAAGCGATTGATTACATTTTTTTTTTTTTTTTTTCGTTTAGGTCGATGTTGATAAAAACCAGGTACCCACGTTCATAGATTTTTATTTAGTAAAATTCCAACTCTCGATTTTTTTTGAATAGGAAATTTCTTCTCTTTGTGGCGTTAACTCCATGTAAATTTATTTCATTTTATATATCTAAAATCAATTATTTAAATTTAATTAATTCAATTTTTAGGCCAACTTTTCAAGTAAGCTGCTCCAAAAAATCCTTAAAAATTGTTTGAAAAATTATAAAATATTTCTGCAATAGTTTTTCAAAGATATGAAGCAGATTGATGCATTTTCTGGTGCTGATCAAAGAAAACTAACCGAGTTTGTTGCCAAGTATTCTTCAGCTTCCTCGGCTCCAAGTAATTGGCTGTGAACCCTTTTAAAATTTTAAAAGCTCAATTTAACTAGACTTTTTCCATTTTAGCTTCTTCCCAAGCAATTAGCAATGAATTTCCTTCCTGCCCCGGCCATGTAAGTTTTATTCTGTTTTTTTAATACTTTTTAATATTTATTAAACTAAAGAGAATATTTTCGTAATAGGTTAACTTGAGTCAGTTCATAATAAAAAGCCAATTGGAGTGTTTAAACCATTCTGATGATGATGATATTCAAAACGTTTTGAAGCCAGATGAAAGCATAATTTCCAGTGATGTGGATGAACAGCTTCTTTTAAACATTGTTTTTAGTCAGCCAGTGAAGCTGTTTGCTATCAAAATCACTCCTGGAAAAGGTAAATAAGATAAGGTTCTAAACTTTTTATATGTATAACATCACATTTTTTATAATAGAAATGGAACAGGCACCAAAGTCAGTAAAGTTGTTTAGCAACATACAAAACATGAGCTTCTCAGATGCAGAGTCGAACAGCCCCACAGATGCCACCGAATTTACCGAGGAGACGTATAAGTCTGGTGGTATATTTAAAGTTAAATTCGTCAGATTCCAAAACATCAGCAATCTTTCGGTATGACTTTATACTTTTTTAAGTTTATAATTTTACTAATTAAATTTCTTTGTATAGATTTTCATAAATGATAACATTGGGGATGGGGAAGTCACATCTCTTCAAAGCGTAACTCTTATAGGAACTCCTATTCAGGCGAATGATTTTTCAACTGTAACTGCGAAGTGATTTTATTATTTTCTCTTAATGCAGCAAAAATAAAAAAAAGGATTTTTAGTTGTTTTACCCACTTTTTTTCTATCTAAACGTGATATTTTAAGAGATTTAAAAGTTTGTTTTTTAGTTCAATTTTTTATAAAATCGAATAAGTAGTATGAAGTTTTGACGTATCTTTTGTTATCTAAACGGATAAAATAGCACAAATAAGAATAAAGAGTGGATATAATTTAAGGGGAGATAAACGAACAGAGTTGGAGAAGAGCATTGGATCATTAGTGGGATGGATTTCAGAAATTTGGAAATCGTCGAAAGGGACTAAAGAAGGAGATGATGCGGATTTTGCATCCTTTTTGGCTGAAGATGTTTTCAGAGAATCATTCTGGTTGGAGTCTGAGTCTTGAGAACGAATGCTTTTAGTAGCGGATCGGCTCTGATTTGAGCTAGGATATATTGATGGATTCGAAGGCGGTGGAGTTGGAGATGGGGATGGAGACGCCCTTTGGGAATTGTTAGCGGAGGAGTTGAGGTTCGCTGGGTTCGGTTCCGTCGGTGGTGGTGGGGTTGTCGGGCTGGTTGGAGGAAAACTGGTTGATTGGGCCCGAATAGGAGCGGGATTTAAAGAGGCTGGCGAAGGACCGCTATCATCCAGAACGCTATACATATTTATAATTCGGGCATTC
>LSSL01005498.1:0-14409 GCA_001953115.1 Smittium mucronatum
AGAACCTTACCGGGGGGTTGGGATCAGAGTTTAGTGAAAGTTCCAGTAGAGAAGATACAAGCTCTTCCATAATCGGTTCTCCCGCCAAATTTACTGATGGTTCTAAGTCTTCACTTAGTTCGAGGGCTGAAATAGAGATCGAAGCCGAAGCTTCACTATCTCTATCTTCCGCTACCTCTCGCCAAGCGTCAACCTCCAGGGCAAACCCATAAGAGTAGCCACCAGACTGGACTAACCCATGATCGCGTTTTATCATGCCCATAGCACTATTTAAGTTAATGCCACTACTAACAATTAAACGGGCTAACAGTTAATGACCCTAGCCCACGAAAGGAAATACTAATTACTACTGACTACCAACACGAATGATATAAAATTTATTATATTTGAAAAGAATCAACAAAACTACTCTATACTAGATTACGAGTATAATTAAGATGAATTACTACCAGTCTGTAAGCGTGCTAAGACTTCAGGCTACCAAAAGGGCGTAACTTAACCTAGGAGCTCAACGCCTCCTACCACTTTAATATATTATCTAAAAAAACTATTGAATGCCTTTGTGGGCTGCTACAAGAATTTTCAGCTTTTTTTATACTCTTGTATTTATATAATAAAGACTATTTAAAGTGTCTCTCTATTGTATTTATCTTGAACTCATTAATTATTGATTGCTTTAACATTAGTGATATTAATGTGAAAGAATTTAAGAAAAATATTATCAATGTCACCAACAGGTGTTATCTCGCGAACAGTTACACTAAGTCTTTGTGGATTCAGTTTCTCTCTTTTAATAACTTCTCAACCAAATAAAAAAAAGGATGGGTTTAGAAGATCCGCAATCTTCCGATCTAATTTTAAAGAACAAAAAATAACAAATACAGTTCGGCAGACATTTATGGGATATTGAAGGGACCATAAAAAAGTACATATTAAACTTCATATAATCTTTATTTACGTCATATAGCTTTCTGAAATTGTATAAAATACTAGTTAATATAAAAATGCAACTCATAAATCCTGGCTTAATGACTTTTTTCAGTTATGAAAGCCGGATTTTAAAATTTTTTAACCAGTGTAAATTAGACCCAAGCCAAAACTATTAAAATAAATGTAAATTGTTGAAAATCAGTTCAATTCTGCTGCCATGAAACGATTTAATGATGAAATAGTTAATTAGATATCTTTTAAAAAACTATATTTCTAGCGGGTTGCATATCGTAAATTTAAAAATTGAAATTTTGAATTTCTGAAATTATAAAACATCACATAAAGACCAAAATGACCTTCCAGGTGAAGGCAGTGCAAGATGGGGGGAAAAAACTGTGTCAAAAATTTAAATGGTAGAACAAACATAACCATTTTATGCAGGAAAAATAAAAATAGCCTATCTAAAATCCACCAATATACATTTAAAAAAATTTTGTGGAAAGGAAAACTGGATAAAGCCTATTCACATGTACTCTGACTTAAAATTTGACCTTTAGTACATCATAAAACGCGAATAAAAAGCTTTCCAACTTTCCAACTGTCCAATGGCCATATTATATGTATTTTTTAGAAATAAAATTCAAAAAAAATTCCATTTCTGCAAAACTTTGAGCCTGAAATTATCGACTGACTCTTACTAAACTGTTCTAGATGGAATTTAAAAACAGATAAGACTATTGCTCGTTTTATACCTGCATCGGTCCGAACAAACATAAAAAACCAAATTCGAATTTCAACGATTACCAGTTGGTGATGTTAGAAACCCCTTAGAGGGGAGAGTGCCAAACATATTCTGAGTCAGATACAAGTAGAAATCAACAATCTTAAATTTATGCTGGTTACAACCAAATTTCCAAACGGCACCCTAGTACCCATAGCACTTATACTTCAGAGTTTAAATGATTAAACAGCCCCCTTCAACCCAAGAACTCAGAGCATAATGATACTGTGGCTACAGAGAGGAAACATAAATAAAAAAAATCAGTTTTTTTAATTCTTTAATTTTTTTATTAACTATAAAATGAAATTTTAAAAAATGTTTAAAAAAAGTAAAGAAATCATTTATATTAATTTATTTTGATGGGATGGCTATATTTAACCTTTTTAATTTTTCTTAAGAGTATTATTTATTAAAAATAACTTTTTTCTTCATTATTTTATATAACTCATTGAAATTTTGGTGCTTATATCAATTTTTATTAATTTTTCACAGTATGATTAAAAATTAAGAGGGGCGTAGTTTTTTTTCGCCAATTAAAATAATTATTATAATAATAACACTCGATCCATTTCTTTATATTCTAATAAAGAAATTGCAAAAACACCTATTATTAAAAATTAAAAATATATAAAATCAATCAAACCATATTTTCAATCCTTCAATAGTAAAAAAAATCAGATATTTTTTTATATATAAAATATAATTTTAGAGTAGGATCCAGAAATCTAAATTATTCATTTTTCCATATTTTTAAAGATGAAATTTGCATATTATATCAGAAAAATGTAAAAAAATGATCATTATTTACTTCTTGGCATAAAATAATCCTTTATTTCCTTAAATATGTATTAAATACAACAATCTCTTGAAGTTTCTCTTTAAAAAAAAGTTTAAATTTGTTATATATATATTCTATGAAACGATTTATTTAAATCATAGATTTTGAAGCCACTTGGTTTTTTTATTATTTTAGAAAAAAAAGAAATGTATCCTAAAAAATCTTATAACTTAAATATAATATATCAAAAAATAATATCCCAAAGATGAAATGTCATATTTTATGTTTTTCATCATTTACTTATGTTGATCCACCTCAATTATTTTATGCTATTAAAAGGATTAAAAATAATTTAAACCCAATAAAAAAGACCAATCTTTTATTTATAGGAAACAAGGAAATAATTATGAAATTTTATTGGTATTTATATCTTATAGTACTTTTATTTGGCACTTAACTGTTTATGATGATCCCTTCATTGAAATTATCTGATTTATTTAAAATTAAAAACCATTAGATATTTTTAATTTTATATATTTAAAATAAAACAAAAAAAGTTTCATAAATCTTAATTTTTAATAAGTCCAATTTTTTTTATCAAAATTTTTTAAAGTGAATTTCTTCTATTACCTGTTAAAGAAAAACTTTTATTATATATAATAGTAGTTTATCCTTTCAATGAGTATCACTTAATCAATTTATCACTATATTTATGGAAGAAAGTTTAAAATTCAACTGCGCATAATTTCTATTTATAACTACTATTTCCAGTATATTTTAAATAATGATGGGTTGGTCTGACATTTAGTGTATTATTTATAAAAGATTATTCTATACACTTGATTACAGTTTTTTGATTAATAAAAAAACTTTTTGAGTATGTTTAATAATGCGTTTTTTGTAATAACTTGGTAATATAAATGGTATTTTCTTTTACTTTTAGGTTCTCAATATATTTTACACTTACAGAAAAAATTGCATGCTATTTATTTATTGTTATTTTATTTTCGAAATTAAATTATAGAACTTCATTTCGAAAGCATTGATGGTATGTAACAAAAACCCGAGAATTTTATAGTATAGTAGAACTTTGTATAAAATAATATCTATTTATTTAATTTACGATTTTAGAAAAAAAAATGTTGTAATTAGGATTCTCTATTGCTCATATCACTATAATAATATCTATTAGGTCAAATATAGTAATTAAAATTTAAAAGAAGAAAATTTTTACATTATAAATTTTAACTCGATTTAGAATCGTTTAATTATTTAACAAAATTGTAGAAAAAAGATGTTTGAAGGTCATTTCGTGGTCAGTTTGAATAAAAAACGGAATATATTATCATATTTTATTTTGGACTTTATTGATTCAATTTCGAAGCAAACTTTGAATTGACACAATATATAGTAGTGATGCTTCATTTTTAAGAGTTATCCAAAAAAATAATATGTATTTAATTGAAATAACACTAAAAAATCTAAATTTTAATAAAAATAATGGAATAATACTGTTGGTCTGATTTTTTTTAAATTTCCGTTAAACGAGGTGGGTATTAAATATAAATATTCAAATTATAATACCCCAAAAAAATACAAATATAATTGTTTAATATAATTAATTCAATACTAAGCTTTTTAAAAATTGTTTTACATATATTTTTTAATTTTATAGAATTTTATTGATCATTTATATGAGATATTAATAATTAAAGGTTTAAAAAATGGTGTATTCACATGAAAATGTGGATATATTAATTTTTTTTAAATTTTTGGAGAGTATTTGAAATTTTTGAAAAATACATGTTGATTGCATTTTAATTTTCAAAAAAAAAAAAACAACCATTAAATATAAATTGAAATTTCGGAAATAACACTAAGGCAGTATTTTGATATTTTTAAAAAATAAACATAATCAAAGTGTCGATAGTATTGAAAGAAATGACTTAAAAAAAGAAATATCGGACCTTAAAAATAAACTAAATAAATTAAGCAGAATATAAAGTATGCTTAAAAAATGGAACGGATGTGGATATAGAAAAAGTTTAATCTTATTAAATAATGAAAACAAAATTATAATTTAATTTTTAATACAACACTTAATGACTTTAAAAGGAGTGTGAAATTTTTAAAAAAAAACTTATAAGAAAGCCCTTATCTTATTTCTTATATATTTGATAAATTTATTTTTCATTTTTATCTAATTCAAAAATTAATATTTAATTGCTTTATATTTTTAAAAACTGGATTTATTATCAAAATTTAAGTAGGTTTAAGGTAATTAATCTTTACCCATAACAGAAAAATTGGAAAACAAACTCTTTTTACCACATATAGATTCAAATAATTAGTTGGAATACTCAAGAGTCCTAAATTTTGATATTAAGCATTCTTGAGTTTGAACTTAATATTATTTACTTTGTTTGGAACATAACTTCAATCATAAAAGATTCATTTCAACATATTTCAAATGCTATATATCAAAATTACCACCAAAAAAAAATTACTTTCGGTTCCATATTCATAAATCCGTAAATATTTTTTTATGTCATTGACTCAGTTTTGAAAAAAAAAATCAGAAAAAAATGAAACTTTCACCCAGATTGAATTTTTTCGAAATTTCAAACGGATTTTTATGGAAAAATGGATTAAATTGAACAAAATTATTCAAATAATCAAATTAATGAATAGATTTTCTTAGAAAAATATTTTAGTTTGTATGATGTATTTTTATTTTTCTACTAATAACTTTTTTGAACTGTTAGACAACGCAGTAAATGATTATAATAAAAACTCGAAGAATATATATTTAATTTATTATTTGATTTTATTTGTTGAAATTCAAAAAATTAATAGGATTTAATTTTCTGAAATTTCATTGACCAGATTTAATGAATTAAAAACAAATTTAAAAACCAAAACCTAAACCCTGCATATATTTTAAAAGGAATGATGTAAATTCTTTGTTAGAAGAATAATAAATTGAATTATCTAAAAGATAATTTTTTCAAAAAGTTTTCAAATATCTTAATTTTACTGGGTTACCCTCTTTGAATAAAAATTTTAAGAGATTTTCTTTTTTTTGTAAACATAAAATTAATATTTGAGAAAAACTTTTTGCCTGCAACAGTTCCTCAAGAAAAAAAAGTGTTCACATATATTTTATACTTGTATAGGTTTTCTGATATTGATAAAATAACTATTTCAAGTATAAAATGTAAGAGGCATAGTTAATTTTAATAAAAAATCTTTTACACTTATGTTAATTAATTTTTTTAAAATTTAAAGCATGAAGCATTTCTGGTAATAAATTATGTAAATTATTTTAATTTTATGCTTTATTTTGTTTGGAAAAGTACGCTTTTGTAATTATTTATCAGAATCTCGGGCTCTCTGTGAATAATAGAAGCTTTTTCAAAATAAAAACGATCATCACAAATGAAAAAAATCACAATCATTAGATTTTAAAGTTTTACAAAATAATGTTTTATTAAAAGATATTAAATATACTACTATTTTTTTTATCGTTGCGCTTTTCTAAGAATAAAAATATTTTATCTCTCTAATACTAAATATAAGATAAAAAAATGGTATGAATTATGTTTTTCTTTATAGTATAATTATAAAAATTGATTTAAATTTTTAAGAGAAAATAGATGGGGGGGGGGCGATTTATATAATTTTATGTTGAAATTTTTTGACACCAACCTCGTTATCATTGTAGCTTAATATAAAAATTCACTTTTACTGTAAAGATAAAATATAAAAATTACATTTTGGATACCATAGCTAGAAATATTTACTTTCAGAATCAATATATAGATTTTTTCTTCGCAACCCTAGATTACTTAAATTTTTATTGTCCAAAATAAGGGATTTTTTAAACATTACATTCTACCCTTTAACGGAAGCACAATGATACATAAAAAATTTCTTGTAATATAAATAGAAATTTTATTAACATTTTCCTTTCAATTATAGTATTTTTTTAAAAATAATAATCAATAGAAAACATTATGGGTAAAATAATGATTATTTAATTCTTATATTCTGTTAATTCTTTTAAAATTTTTGCAGATTCTCATAGAAAATAGCTTATTTGGCGGCTAATAACTAAATTGATCAAATAAATGCCAAATTTACATATTATGATCAATTTTTCTTATTTTGATACAAACTTACCGATGTTTAAGAGAAAAAAAAAATAAGAAAAATTTGGCTTTTTTGGTATTCTAATCCTGGATAGTTGGATATATAAATCTTTTTTTTAGTATAAATTTTACATAATTATTTTTATTTCTTAAATTTATAGTACATAATATTTTACATTAATTAATTTCAGATTATAATATATGTAAAATATTCGGTAACTTTAAATTCAAACTAATATATGACCTACCACCAAATAAATTATCTATTAAAATTCCACTCAAATATATTAAAGAAATCTCATACAATATAATACTTAATCATAATTAAAAGGGAGGAGGGGGGTTTTGAAATATAATCTTATTCATTTATATATTTAATTCAAATCTTTACTTATAGAAAAAATAAAAATTAGCTGAGTTAAAAGAAATCCCGCTTAATGAAAATTTTGAAAGATGATTGACAATATAAAAAATTGCTATTATTTATCCAAATTTCCATTATATTTATATTTTATTTCAAAAAAATTATTTTTAATCTATAAAATACTACCCTAATATAAATAATAATAATAACAACATTTCGATTTAAGTATATAAATCGCCATTTAAGGGTCAAATAAATGTAATAAGTATCAATATAAGTCTTTTTAACCTATTTGAGCTAAATAATAAATGATTTTTAAGAGTTGAAAACATGTTGAAATATATTAAGAATAATTTGTCAAATCCAAATAAATTTTTTTAAAATAAATAGTTATAATTTTTTTTCTTAACGAGGTATAAATAAAATAAAAATCTAATTTTTGAATTAATTTATCAAAAATTCTGCTAAAAAACGGTAGAAAATTCGGTAATTATAATTTTAGACTAGGTTATAAAAATACTCGATTTTTATAAATTTATAAGTACTTTTGAAGTCGAAAATCTACTTTTAGAAATTTTTAACTTGGAAAAAAAATGATCTCAAAAGATAAAAAAACCTAAATTTTTACAGAAATTCTCTTCTTATCTTTATTTTTCCTCCTGAAAATTTTCACAATATGTTTTTATTAAGCCAAGATATCGTTCCAATAATATTGATTCTTTATAAAAAATATTTTGATTTTTTATAAGCAAATCAATAAAATATTTTACAGGGTCCTATATACCTTAAAACTAGCATTCTTATTAACTTGATCTTTATATGAAATGGGATTACAAAAATCCTGAAAACGTCAAAATGGGGTAACTTCTTACTATAGCAATAATAATTGCGCAAATTTTTCGCATTTTAACTTGATTAAATGTTTTTATGTTATATTCAAAACAAATGAATGACTTTATAAGTAAAGGTTCAAATTTAAATTCCGATCCATGTAGAAATAATCATTCTATATATGTAGGAATCGAATTGATTTTTTTGAGTAACTATATTATACCATGGTTAAGGGGGAAAAATTATAGAAATCATTTAAATTTTGAGTATGATTACCGTGACAGTCTTATTGATATAGATCTTTTAAAAATCATATGAAATCAAATAATAGTAAAATATTAAAACATAGTTGAATTTTAATATTTTTGAAAAATTATGTCTTTATTTAAATATCGTGTATGATTTTTTTACTTAAATTCACCAGAATTTGAAAAAAATTGAAGACAGGATGTCTATTTGAACACTTCAGAGAAATTTTTTTGATGGTTATGGCTATATTAAATCTTTGAAAAATACGATTTTTTTTATAAAAGATGAATTTTTTATGTGATTTCCTGGAAATTACTCCAAAATATATGTATAAATTTAAGAAAAAAAGATATATTATTAAAATAATTAGAAACTTTGAAGAAATAATTTTACAGAAAAAATCAAAGATTTTTTTTATGCATATTTATAGTTAAACGTTATAACGTAAAAATATAGGATGTAATAAATTAACTTTTATTAATTTTTAAACAAAAATTTATTTATTTTGCACCATGCATATATATTTTAATAATAATTAAATGATTATTGTTTATAAAAACGCTGCTCTAAATTAATGGTGGTTTTAATGGGGCAAAATTTTATTGTGTAATATACAATAGCAAGAATTATCACAATAAAATATAAAATTAAATCTATTTTCTATAAAATATCGCATTTAAAAAAAAGAATTTTTATTTTATGTTTTTATAAATTTTACAATTATTTTATCTATAATTTTTTTTTAATACATAAATATGAGGTTCTTTTTTAATATTATCATAATTTCAAGCCTTTTGCATTTCCGTATACCAATTCTTTTAGAAAATTTAAAATAAGCACTTTTTTTGTTTCTTCTTATAAAAACCTTGATTCATGAGTAATTATTTCCTATAAAATTGTTATAATAAAACTTCGAATTTATAAATTGTTAATACTTGATTTTCTTATTTTTTTTTTGATAGATGAATAAAATTTATTTGAGAACTTCTATCATGATTTTTTTTTAAATTCTAAAATAATTTTAATGTAAAAAAAATTTAGATATTCTTGGTAGCTGAATAATATTACTTATCCAAGTGTTTATATAACTCTTACTCCTATTAGATGATAAAAGCTTATGTTACTTTCATAATTTTTATTTTTAAAAATCCCAAATTTAATTTAATTTAATAATTTAATTTACTAAAGTATGGGGGGGGGAGGTGATATTTTAATCGGGTTTAATATTTCCTTATTATTATATTGAAAACTTATTTCTAAAAAATCTCCTATATATATTTGGATTTAATCGATGTTATTAAATTTAACTTAAAATTGAAAATAAATATACATCCATATATTTTATTTGATACTTCCCGATGTTTCAAATAATTTTTAAACAAATTCTATAAAAATCAGATTTTATTTGCAGAAAAAAGTAAAAATTAAATTTTACGCATTATTTCTTTGGATTCAATAAATCAACTGTGAGATAAAACTGATTTTTCCTTATAATAGAATTTTTATATTACGGATAATATATTCAATTCGATATATAACATGGTTTTGTATTTGAAATAGAAAATATGAAAAACCCCTGCATTTATCGTCATATTTTTTTTTATACTTTATCACAAAAAATTTCACAAATTAATACATAGAAATACTTTCTATATATTATTTACAACAAAAAATAACACTTCAAGAGCTACATTTTTGGTTTTAATTCTATAAATTATCATCTTCATTCTGTAAAATTATTTTATAAAAAAGAATACCAGAAAAAATTGCTTTTATTTAGGTTTATTTATAAAAATTCAGAGTATTTATTTTCAAAAAAATATGCTATTTTATTTTTGTGACTAAAATTTTCTGATTTTTGAGACCGACTTTAGGTCCTTTCTAACCTAATTAGGATTTTTAGGATATAAAAGATAGATTTAGAATATTTCTAATGAGATTTTTTTGTTTTATGGTCATTTAACTGACAATTTTCTAAAATAGATTATATATTAATATTAATATCTTGATAAATTAGGATCTTTTGATTTAAATAATTAATTTTTTTTTTTGAAATGAATCAAAAATGTTTATAGAATATTTTTTAAATAAAAATTATAACAAACCTCTTTCATTATTATATCATGGTTAATATTTATTTAATCTCATTATTTAATTAACATACATTATTTAAATTGGGATTGATTTATTTATACTCTTTTATAAATTTATAGAGAGAATTCCGCATGATTCTTTTATTTTTATTCAAATAAATTTTAAAATATATTTATTTTTTGATGAAGGCTTAATAAAAATTAAGGCTTTTTATTATAGTATTCTATTAAACATTATTAAATTATATTTTTACATTAGTATATAGGAGATGAAGAATCATCATCTAAAACTTTAATTTATTTAATCGACGAGGTCAAAAATTCATTGAATAATTAAATATTTTTTCTTAATTTTGTATGTTTAAAGAAAAAGGAACTAATCAAAAAAAAATCCACTTGCATATATCAACAAAGATATTTTTATTTAATACAGGCCAATCAATTTTTAAGTTTCTTATTCTAAATAAATGTGGTTTATTTAAAAGGTGGATTAATTAGGAGTTCATCAGTCATTATTTAATATAGATTCAATTAAGCTATAACCCTAAAATTTAATTGATAGTTTGAAAGATACTTTATGCTTGATTGATTATTTAAATCAATCATCTATTAACTAATATCTTTCTCAGTGGTTTGATACAAGAATTGTAACAATTCAATTGGTTTTTTTGTCTAATTAGTTTAAATTAAATTCATCTCTTTATTATTTCATTATAAATTCCATTATAAATAATTATAAAAAAGATAATATTTTGCAATTATTTATAAATATAGGAATTCATAAACCTATACAAAACAATAAAATCTCAAATTCTAATATTTAAACTTTAAAGTTGTAAGATATGCTTTAATTTTAGGTTAAAAAAATCCCCCTCATTTATATTTCTAGAAAAAAATCTCATTAAACTAGTATATATAATTATTTTTTTTTATAAATTTTCATATTTAAATTCTTTATTTAACGTTTATAACTTCAACTGATTTTTCACAAATTATATTAATTAAAAATATGAATATTTTTACTGTTATTTTACAAAATTTTATCACCCCAAAATATAATTCTACTTAAGAAAATAAAAACGCTATGAAATTCCATACACATCTAATACGAAAAGGGCTCTAATGTGAGTCTATATGTTTAAAATTAAATAAAAAGGTTTAGAAATAAATTTAAAAATAATTTATTATTATTTATATGTTATCCAAGAGAATACAAGAAAGAACAGAACATAAAGCTCATTAAAATAGGAAAACTTGAATAAATATTCAAATAAATAACTATTTTAGTCGATAAAAACCCAAATTGAACTAGGCTATAGGTAATTATAGCCATAATAATTTCAAATTTAATTTATTCATTTCAGGGAATATTGCAAATAATATAATTCACTTTATTTTCAATTAATCACTAAAACGAAATCTATTAAATTTTATCTAAAAAATTAAGACTTATGACCAATCATCATATTCAATATAAAAAAAATGAGTAAGAAATTAGCCCTGAAAAAAGCTAATTCAAAAAAAGTAACACTATTTATTCTCATTTTTTTGGATATAATTCTAAATTCGATTTATCTTTAATATATTGGATAGAGATAGTAACTAATAAAGTGTAATTTTAATATAAACTTAAACAATCGCGAATTAATTTGGTTATTTTGAGCCAAATTTTCTTTATTTTTTTAATGGTCTTATTAGAAATTTTGAATATTTATAAAAATATCAGACCGATGAATTTAATGATAGTGTTTTTTTAATTTAAGAATCCAAATTAGCTAATTAGTCTAAAATTAAACAATAACACAGCCAATTAATCTTTTTAGGGGATTACTTAAAATATTAGGGGACGGGTTTTTTTATATTTAGGGGTTTTATCTTTAAATGTAAAAAATTACAATAAAATATCTATCGGATCCTAATCTAAAAGATCAGATTTTTCTAAAAATTATAAAAAATTTCAATTTTACTTTTATGCAATTAAAAGCGTTTAAATTATCCTTAATCTATAAATTCAAAGTATTATTTCGGTTTTTTGAGCTATAAAGTAAATTTAATTTGCTAAAACTTTCATTTAAATTCTTTTTATTTGAATAAATTATATATTATATAAGAGAAAATTAAAAAAATTAGAATTTATACTTCACATAAAATAATTATCCATTTTTACTAATATGATATAGCTGTTTTCTTGGATTATTATACATATAATTTACCGATATTACATTTTTTTATGTATTAATGAGGTTAAACCCATAAAATTTGGGGCTTTTTGAAAATAAAAAATACTCACAAATCCAAAATCTTCATATTCATAATTTAAATTTTAAAATTTAAAATTAAATAGTAAGATTTTTTTTTCATTCTTTTTGGGTTTCAGTTTCTGTTAATCATTAATTCGCTTAAAATAATTAATTCTCGAAAAAAAAAAAATTATAAAATTTTCTTTTACGGTTGAAAAAATATAATTTTTATAAAAATTAAGATTATAAAATATCCAATTTCAATAAAATTATAAAAAATATGATATTAAGGAAATTTTCAAAGAGATATTTCATTTCATATAAATAATGGAATTCTAAATAAACATCCTATGAAAATATTATATAAGGATTATGTAGAAAATTTCTATTAAGTTTGAAGTTTTTTAGCGATGATTTAGTTTTTTGGAATGCAATAGATCCTATTATTTTAAAAATTACTTGGGGTGATATTATGATTAAAAAAGCTATAAGTTTTATAAAGGAAGCTAATTTTTTTTAAACATTATAAAATGGAAATAAAAATTTAAATTTAAAATAAATTTAAAATAATATAAAATTTCTACACGCTCAATCCTTTATTGCTTTAAAAATTTTATTTTATAATAACTAATAAACCTTATAAAAATAGAGTATGGTAATATTCTAAGTTTAAAATTTTTTCACGATAGAAATTATAGCGGGAATATTTTATTTAAAATATTGGATCTTCAAAGTACAAAACCAAGTATTTTGAGTCTCAATATTACTCCAGTCAAAATTAATAACCATACTGTGCAAAAAATAAATAAAAGAAGTTAATCAAATCAATAATTCTTTTAGGATATATATTGTATAAAAAAGGAGTTCTGAATAAATCGAAAATTTTGAGATAAAAATTCATCATAGAATCAAATTATAGAAATATCATAACATTCTAGATCAAATAATAATAGATGAAAATCCGATTATTTTCATAGTTTTATGTGGTATAAAAAACAATAAGAAGAAAATCAATTGAATACTAATAAAAATTTTGTAGGAATATGAAAATTCAAATAGTACCCTATTTTAAAACACAATTTTAAAATTATCATTATTTTTTTTCAGAAAAATGTCTAGAGTTAATTTAAACAAAATGATCCAAAAATTAATTCAATCACATAAATTTTACCCTTTTTAACTTATTTATTTATACAAAATAAAATAGGCTATAATTATCAATAAATATAACAAGTAATGCATATTTTATAAGAAATAAAAAGATAATCTTATAGTGATTACAACTTATTTGAAATTGCTATCTAATCGATTTTATTTGGCTATAAAAGAATTTTTGCTAATTTTTAATTTTTTTTCTAGAAAAAAAAGATGTTTTATTGTAAGTATTTCATTTTAAAGGCCTTTCTGAAATTTAAAAAGGAATAAAAAGACACATTTTGTTTCTAATAAAGTTACTGAACATATTATTGACTAAATTACTCAAAATGAAACGTAAAGAAATAATAATAATAATAATAAATAAATAAATCGTAAATATTTGGCCAATTTTGGTATCCTATAAACCTTTTTTCGTAAAATTTTATATCGAAAACTGAAACACATTAGAAATTTTTTTGAAATGAAATTTTCATAGATTATTATATATTTTCACAAAATCTAAATACTTTTAAAGACAAATATATATATATATATTGGGGCATTATTTATCGTTAAAAATACTTATTACTTTAAAAAAATTCATTAATTTAAAACAAAAAATATAAATAAAAATAAAGGGGTTAAAAAAATTCCTACCTGTCAACTATATATTTAAGTTTAATTTAATATAAATTTAACTAATTTTTTTGTGAAATAAAGTCCAATAAAATAATTAAAAGTTTTGTTTGTATTTTACAAACTTTTTTTTTTCTTTCCATTTAAAAAAATATTTTATCTTATTCATATCATACTTAGCTTAATATGATTATTCTTTTTTCTTTCTTTTTTAGTATA
>LSSL01005499.1:0-19093 GCA_001953115.1 Smittium mucronatum
TGCCAACCGAAAGACCCCCCCTGACATTGCTATAGTATTTTTATGACTGAGATTTCATGCAGTCAATAATTAAGCTCTTTTTCAACGAACAATAGTTTGTTGAAGCTATTGAGCTCCTGGTCAGAGCCTACTTCTAACAGGATTAATAAAATTAGGGTCCTATCCAAACGACGGTTTGATCGACATGGCTTTCCTATAAATAACTGTTAGATGCTGAGATCCGTCTGACTGTCGAACGCTGGACTTGTGCACTAGACTATGTCTCAGCTGTGCTAAACGATCGGTTCCTCCTGTTTAGAGATGGTCCTCCTCTGGAATCGCTTTCCTCCGAATCGCCGTGTGCTGTCTCAACTACTTCCAACCAATAATAGTACAACTTTTTGTGAAATTTTAGTTTAGCGTACTTTGGAAAGTACAATATAAGCTCTTAAACATCGGCAAGGTATTTCACTCTTAGGGGTCCATTGAATGTCTGAGTGCTTTTTAGATAAAAGTATTGTTTATTAAAGGTATTTTTTTAGATTTCTAATCAATATAATCATTTTTAAATCATTTTAATCTCCACATTATTGGGTTTTCCAAAAAAAACCCCCATTATATTCATTAATCATAGAATTGAGTGATTTATTAAACTTGTTTTTCTTTCGAAAATAGATCTTTACCAGAAATTAAATTTAAGAAAAAATTAATTGTTTTATAATTTTTTAATAAAAAAAAACATCAAATCTTAAAAAAACTGAAGCGTGAAATAGTTCTCACTCACTTATGGGTAACTTTTCAATTTCATAACTAATTAATATATAAAATTTATAATAATACAAGGATTAATTTTTTGAATTTATCTGCTTTAATTGTAAACAATTTTTTTATTTCCTATTTGACTTAAGTTTGTAAATATTAATTTTTAAATTATATGGGGGATAGCAAATATTTAATTATCTCGGTTTGGCAAAAATATTGAATCACATTTTTTGTTAACAATTATCGATAGGGAAAAAATATATATTATGTTACTGGGGGCCCAAGTTTTTGAAAATTTTCTAGAATTATATTATTATTTTTATAATTTTGTTATTAAATTGGAATTTGATCATCCTTGGCTTAAATAAAATAAAAATATAATACTATTAAAAAAATTTTCAATAATATTTAAAATTATTGGTTGTTAAAAAAATTAAAATAAGTCATTATTCTACTGTTTATGAACTTATTTAGTGATACCGATACTATATTGAATTTTTTTTTTGTTATTACATAAACCAGATGGGTTTGATGTTTATAATAACTAAATACTAAGATGGATGGATTATTTAATTTAAAAAAAATAAAGGGTTCAAAAGTTACTTCTTAAAACTAATTATAAATTTTTATATTCCAATTTATTATTTGAAACTAAAATTTTGCATATCGGCCTTATCTTGGGCAAAATTTTCTTAATTGACTTAAAAAAATCATTGGAAAATTTTAAATTATTGTTTTTTATGCTAGTGAAAGCCTTATATTTGCGAGAAGCGAATTCAAAAAATAAAATTATAACAAATCTGTGAAAAATTAAAAATGAATAAATATTTATGAAATTTTTTGCTATAATACATATATATATATATAATATGTTATTTTGTAATTATCTTATAGAAAAATGAAATTTTGATGAAAAATATGTCAGTTATTTTTTAAAATATTAAGGTTTATATTTTTAAACGAGTAAATTATTTTTTCCTCATATAATTATAGATATTTATTATTAGGTTATTGTAATAGAAACAGAGGAATATTTATATTTTAAACGCATTAAAGATAAAAATTAAAAATTACCCAAATTCGGATGAAATAATATTTTATAAAAGTGATATATAAAATAAATATATTATTTTCCAGAATATTTTTTGATAGGGATAATTTAACATATTAAATATTAAAATATAGTTTATTGTAACTTTTAGAGTAGAATAGAGTTATTTTGAGTTATATTAAGTATTCGGGTCGATTAACCCAAAATAAAAATCAAATAAAAAACAAAAATTCTTACTATGTTTTTGAATATAATTTAAAAGACGATATTTTTGATGTATATATACATATACTGGTAAATAAAAAAATTGATAAAAAAATTATCTAAAAACTGGAAATTTTTTGTAACCAAAATCATTACAATTAAATATTTAAAAAATAATTCAATATTTAATATTTAATATAAACATAAATTTTTTTATTAATGACGGAGAATTAAAGACATTATATTTTGATTTTTTGATAATTGTAGATAAATTATTGATAATAAATATACCAATCCGATAAAAGGGACAAATCCAGATCTTATAAGCTATTTAGATTTATAAAAGTAAAAATTGATTATAAAATTTTTTTAGATAAGAATTAAATAAATTAATAGAGAGGTTTTAAAATTATATATTAAGCTCCTGGTTAAAAAATAAATTCTCTTGATAATTTTTGGTGATTAAAATAATGAAATAAGATTCTATTGAAAGATAAAAAATAAACCTAACAATAAAAGAAAAAGCAAAGAATTTCTCCCATATATTATTATTATGACTTAAAATACATGAAAAATTCATTAATTTTTCAATTTTGGTCACAAAATCTTCCAAATTATGAATTTTCAGATATTGATAAATTAATTTTTTTTTAAAACACTATAGTCCCAAAATAAAAACATTTCTTTTAAATTGATTACTTATAAGAAAATTAACACGCAAAATCGATCAAAAATTATTTATTAATTGTAAAAAATTAATTACTAAAATATTAAAATTATGGTGCTATTGGTCAAAATAAATGTTAATTAGTGTAAAAACAAAAAATCTTTACATTATAAATTATTTGAGTATTAAGAAACTTATATTTTAACTTAATAATTTAAAAAAAATACTATAAGTGAATCTATGGATTTTTTGAAAGCATTTATATTTTTGAAGAATTATCAAAGAATTTTTTAATAACCGAATTACTTGTAGGTTTTTTAAAAAGATAATTATATGAAATTCATAAAATTGAACTCAATAAAAACTTAACGTATGGAAAAAAAAAATTCGTTTAATAATACTATATATTTTTTTGAAAATATTCTTAATTAATTGGTAAGCTGGAATTTATTAAAAACCAGATTAATTTTGAAAAAATTTATCAAAAAATTAGGATTGTTTTTATTTCTAATTTTCAAAATGATATTTAAAACCAACAGGATGAATATAATCAGAAAAATATAATTATATCATCCTTTATATTAAAAAGTTTTCAATGATTATTCGATAATATTCGATGAAATTTAAGTCATAAAAATACCCAAAATAATCATAATAGCACCTATTAATTCAAAACTATATACATCTTTCACATTTATGAAAAAAAACTAAAAATAATCGATAAATTTTATCGATTCCAGAAAAATTTAAGAGTTAATACAATATTATTATTTCTTATAAAGCAAAAAATATTTAATTAATATTTTAGGATAGAATAAAAACTAAAATCAGAAAGATAAAATTTATTTTAGTTATATTTAGGTATTAATCATAAAAAAATAAAAAAAAATTTCAATAAAAAAGAACCGGTATAAAATTTTTTATTTAATTTTACTAAAAATAGTGCCTGGAAATTTTCAAAAGAATGTTAAAACAGATTATAAAGTTTGTCATATTTTTTAAAAATATTATAAAAAAAGTAGATTTTGCAAGAGTTTTCAAAAAGATATAAGTAAAAGATATAAATAAAAAGTTTAAATATGAAATATATATGAAATTTTTTCAAATCATGTTGAATTTTTTACAAATAAAAAATTTCCAAATGGAAATATGACTGTTTAAAAATTGAAAATCAATCATTTTTAATAAAATTATTCTTTTTTAAGTTTAAAATTTAAAAATTTGATATTATTATTTGGAATTTATACAAATCCAATTTAATTTTTTTAGATAAAACAGCGAATTTTTATTTTTATTTGTTTTATTTAACGTGGTTTAAAATTTTCGATTTTTTCGTGATATTCAGAATTTTTTTTAAAGAAATTGAAATCCTATTAATTATAAAAGGATTCGGAATGTAAAAATGGGTAGTATCCCTTATTTTTTCATATCACAGTGTTCTCTATTTTTTATAAACATGAAAATAACAACGATAAAATTAAAAAATAAAATTAACATTCAAACAGAAACATTAATTTAATACATTTCAATTTCGGCTTAAATTTTTTTCATTATTATATAGAAAATTGTTATAATCTATAAAAAGCTTGAATAAATTCTATAAAAGCTAGATTTTAAATTTAAAAATCCCAGTAAACCAATTCAATCATTAAAATATTATTTAAAATAAAGCATGAACGGATTTAATATGTACTAAAGAAATATTAAAGAAAGTTATTATAAGAATTTAATCGAGTTAAAATTTTTTGGGGAAATTTTTTTTGTTTTTTTATAAAACAATCCTGATGAGTGAAATTTTCATGAGTAGTATAATTTGAATTAATGCTAAAAATAAAAAATCTCATGAAAATAAAGATAAAAATAGTTACTATTTTTTTCTACGGGGTTTTTTGAATAAATACAGATTTTTAGAGAAGCCAATATTCATAAATCATTTTTTATTTTATTTAATAAATACATTTAAATTATTAATGCTAGATGATAATATATAAAAATGCAATAAAAATGGAGTTGATAGATAAATAATGTATTTTTTTTCGCTCCTATCTGTCACTTAATTTACCTCATGACAACTGGGAGCTGGTTCAAGAACCCGATTTTAAAATGAAACAAAAAATTAATTCAGTTTTATTATAATTATGAATTGAGCATAAATTTAAGAAAGTTAAAATTTTTTATATAAAAAAACCAGTTTTTTACACAATAAGGGATGGGAAAAAAAATATTTTGTATACTCAATTTTCTTCCTAAATTATATTAAAATCTATCTAAAAGTAATATTTAGTGAATAAGTATATTATAGATTTATATTTTTATCCTAATTTTTAAAATCCATAATATATAAATTCTATCAAATAAAAAAAGAAAATTTCAGTTGGTATTTACATTATATCACAAAATCTACTTTTTTAAAAATGAAATTTATGTTTGTTTTATTTTCAAGATTTTTTGTTTAGAAAAATTTGTATCGAATATTTTTCTTTTATGCGCTGGAATTTATCAAAACTTTAAGAGATTTTTACGAAAAGAAAAATCTTAAATTTTTAAATAGTATTGTTGAGATCAATTATTTATATTGATAAAATATTTTTTTAGAGTAATCAATAATAAATCTGATATTAATGTAATATTCTATTAAGGGTAATCAAAAAAAATCTTGAATAAAATAAAATCGAATAAAATATTAGGTTTTATAAGGTTAAATTGTAAAAAGAATCGAGTTAGATCGAAGGTAATAAATTTGAATTAATTAGTCTCAGATGATTTTTGAATAGTACAAAAAAAAATTTACTTGATGAATCAAGTAAAAAATCCAATTTGTGAACAAATTGGGAAATTTTAAATCAATTCAGTGAAAAAAATCAAGGAAAGTCTCGAATTTATATAGAGAAATAAATAATACTGGTTAATTAAAATTAGACTAAATTATCTATTGCTCTCTTGGAGTTATGATCAAAAATTTTTGATCTTTTTTGAACTTTTTGATCTTCATCATGTAAATGGAATTTATTTAAAAAATTTGAAGATTTTAAATGTTTTTTATATCATATTATACTTAAATTGACTATTTAAATTATAATTTTTAAGAATTTTCGGGTATTATATTAGAAACACAATCAAAAGAAATCGTTTTATTATCCTTTGAAAAGTTAATGATGAAAATTTTGAAATTAGAGACTAATAAATTTGCTTGAATTTAAATTTTAAATACTATTCGTGTCATATTTTCTAGCAATTTAAAATATTTTTTACTTAAATCGACATAAAATTTACATATTTGTACATAAATTGATCTTTTTAAATTAATTCGACACATTAATAAATTTTTAGTTCTTAAAAAAACAATTTTATTTCTTCCAATCAAATTTTATTTAATTTTAAAATTTATCCTAAAATAAAATCAATGCATTTATTAGGTTAATATTATGAAGGGTATAAATCTAATCATAGTCTTAATTTTTTTTATTGATATAATGATTTTCTTCAAATACAAGATATTTTAGTCTTACAAATTTTGCTCAAGTAGTCATAATAGCTTCCATTCCTTTATTAATAATTTATAATTTACAATGAGATTTTCGTTTTCATTTATTTAATTAATCCAAATTTTTATTTGAATAAAACCAAATTTTTACCAATATATTTTTTTATTTCTATATTATAAAAATAAAGATCAATATATTCTAATTTTATAAAGAATAATGTTATATTTTTCATCAGATTTTTTGGTTATTATTATTATTTTTTTCACATGGAGATATCTTTTATCTAAAAAAGTATCCAATAAATTTGCTTATTAGTAATAGTTACTTTCCTTTTCTCTATCTCTGTATAAATTTATTTAATTATAAATTTAGAATGAATATTCCTTAAAAACATTCATTTTACACAAAAATAAAGTAATATCATAATAACCGAAAACTTCAATCAAACTTCAAAATAAAACCCAAGCTATTCTAATTAAAAATATTATTAAAAATACACTGAATACAATGAGGTTTTTTAATTTATTTTTCTGTGATTTAATCAGCATCAAATTTATTCTAATTTTATTATCCTCGTATCTAATAGAAAAAAATTTATGAAAAAAGAAAAAAATACTATGATGAAAAATTTTTTAATTAAAAATTCGGAATTTATATGGAAATTATGAAATTATTATCTATTTTTTCTAAAATATAAATTAAAATAGATTATAATTAATTTACCCTAAAAATATTCATTATTATAACTGATACATTCAATAAATAAAGATGGATTATTAGAGATTTTATTAAATCTATCGAATTATAAAGAAAATCAACATCTAAAAAGGATTTATTCATATTTATTCTTCAATAATTGATATAAATTTTTTTTGTAACAAGTGAAATAACAATTTTGATAATTTTCGATAATTCCTCTAAATTTAGGTAACTATGGCATTAATATGGTTATAATATATTTAAAACATTAAAATATCTTATTTAATCAATGTATGGGATTTTAAAATAACAACAGGTAAATTTTTCTTAAGCCAAACTGTTATTTCTTAATAAGTTTTGCTTTTAATTTACGTACTCATTTTTTTATTAATATTGTATTACTTTATCAAAAAACAATTTGTTTTGAATGGGTATCCAATTGGATTAACATACCATAAAACAAACCAATGGTTCGAGATATAAATCGATTTTGCTGGATAATATGCGTACAATAGTTATAATTTCAAATTTGGAAAATCATAATAAGTAAAATGAAAATCATAATTGCATTGGATAAATTCTTTACAATATCGTATGATAAACCAATAAAATTTATTTTTTATTATGATTCTAAAATCTCTTCAAGCTAACTATTGAATGATTATAATATTGGATTTTAAAATCATAGCTTTTTTTCATAGGAATATTATGATTTTTTATAGCGATATATTGGAAATTTCATTTATGGTTCTAAAATTGAGTTAATTGTATTCAAACGATCATAAGTTTCTTCAAATAAAAATTTCGAATGCGAAAAGAGATATGGACCTTCTTATTTTGGTATAAAAATAATTTTGTTAAAAGTATAAGGTAATGAATTAATAACTGTATGCAATTCTTGATGAAAATTTAAAAAATTAACAGGCCATTTATTTCAAAACCAGAACATATTTTTCCCAATCAGTTATATTTTCGAAAAATCCTTATTAAAAAATTTTTTTCCATAAATAATGATCGAATAACTGTCTACTAAGTTTTTTTAGATAAAAATTTTCTTTTTAGCTAGGTAGATTCAATAAAATCTCTACTTTTAAAATTAAATTTTTTTCTTATGCCAAAGAAGGTTAAATTTTAACTAAGAAAAAGTGAATACACCCGCAAAAGCAAAATAAAAAAAGTGTTATAAGTGTAAAGTTTATTGTTTTGTAAAAAATTTCAAAAATAGAATTCAATAATTAAACAATTTAAGCTTGTTCAAAATTTCAAAGTCCTTGGGTTTAAAATATTTCAAATAAATAAAAATTATTAATAAGGTTAGATTTTAAAATATAGAATGAAGAAAATTTCCTTATAAGATTTTTTTTCATGGTCATTATAATGAAATAAAAAAAAGTGATTATTTTTTTTATGTAGCTTTTTAGCTAAAAAAATCTACTTTGAGGTTAGTTAATTTTTTGATAAATTTAGTTTCTTACGAATATTAATTGATTTAATTGATTTTTCTAATAATAAGCATTAGTCCCTTTATACTTATATATATACTTTTTGTTCTAGTATAATCAATTTTTTGCTGAATTTATATTTTTGATTCAAAGTAGCCTTAGGATTTCATTAAATCTAACTTTAGAAACTCTTCAATATTTTTATTGACATAAATTTATAAATAAATAATGCTTTTATTTTTTAAATAAAAAAACATAATATTAGATAGTTTAAATACCACTTTCAAATTTACTAAAAGAAGGTTAATAAATTATGTTATTGCGTTTTTTTTTGAAAACTCATATTAATGTAAAATTTACAGTTTTATTGATATTGGCCAATAAAAAAATTATTTTTTTCGAGCTTATGTAGAATAATTGATTTATATAAAAGTTATTTAAAAATCAAGGTTTTTCATTAATATTAGAATTTAAAGATTTGAATCTATGAATTTAGAGATAGGTTCAATTATAAAATTTAAAAAGGTGAATATTTATAAAAATAAAAAATAGGATATCTAATAAAAAAATAAATATGCAAAAATAGTAATTATATATATATTATTTAGCCTTTTTTTAAAATTTGAATTAACCGGGAAAATATCTACATAAAAAAACGACATTATATTCAGTAATAAAGCTTCTTTATTTATATATCTTGTAGATGGCAGAAATCAAAAAATCAAGTTTTAAAGATTAACTCAATCGTTAATCGAATAATTATTAGGTTTTTTTTGAATTTTTTTATTTATAATAAATTCATATTTATTAATTTTTAGATTTTATATAGTGGTAAAAGTAAAATTTAATTTATATACCAAGGCCATTAAAGATTAGTGTGGCAAGAGTTTTTAAAATTTATTTATTAGAAAACTTACTTACTCTACCTATCCATAAATACGAGAATACATAAAAAAAGTATGTTTCACGAGCTATTGTTTAATAGTAATAAGAAATTTTTCCCATTTTTTAAATAATAGAATCAAAAATTTTAAAAATAATGACTCATCATTTTGAATAAATCTATAAAGCTCCATATAGGGGTTTATCCTAAAATCCATTTCGTTGCTAAAAAAATCGTTTTATTAAGAATCGAACCTGATTGTCAAAATATATTCTCATTCATTATCAAATTAAAAAATAATCAATGCGATCGTAGATTATTCAGTATAAGAATCTAATAAATTATATGCGTTTTAATTTTTTTTATTGTTTATTTTTTTTTCACACTTTAAAAATTTAATATTATTTTACTCTTCACTTTAGCTTATATAAAGATTTAGGCTATCATGAGGAAAAATAAATACTCGAATACATTTATTTGAATTTCTTTTTCTTTTGAGTCCTAAATTTTTTTTGTGATAACCGCCAAAAATGATGACTTATTATGTTGGGGAGTTAGTATCATTAATTATACTAAATTAAACGTTTTATATGCGAAAAATATTTAATATTAGATGGTATAAAAAAGAAGAGAAACCAATATCCATAGAAACCTTGTTGAAAAAATATATAAACTAAACCCAAAAATATAATAAAAAAAATACATATTCAATAAAAACAGTTACAATAACATGGGTCACCATTTATTGAATCTCAAAAAAATTGGGTAATACAAAAAATTTTAAAATATATATTTAAGTATCGTAAGGAAAAGTGATTTATGGATTTTTTTACCTACCATCCCCCCCCCCCCATCTAAATGAAAAATACTGGTAAAAATGCTTATCATCGTGAATATAATAAAGCAATAGTGAAACAATCACCCCAAATATAAAATAAATGCATTCTAAGAGTATTTCATAGTTTCAAGCATTCTTGTATTAACTTGGAACATATCTTATCTTTGGTAAGTTCTTCATTGGGTCATAATTTTTTTCTGAATTTCCAAACACAAATTCTTGGCCCTTGTACTTATATTCAGACATTTAAATCTTATTCCTTATAAAATCTCTTTTTATATCTAACGGTCAGATCTCATGATTGTAATCTGACTTAGCTCTAATATTTAAATAATATCCCTATTCATATCCCTTGAAATTTGATTTTCTAATAATTTATTCATATATTCCAAAAAAACACAATTTTTACTGGTTTTTTTCAAATCGGATACACGTATTAGCTTACTTCTGCATTATTTGATTCCGTACTAGTTCTGATATTTCTCAAATTAAGATCACAATTTTTTTGATCAGCTAAACTAGTATCTTTATATTTATATTTATATATTTTGTATGTAATTTTGATCCTCAAGTGATTTTGATCTTATTTTGATGGTTTTTATTTTAAGTAATTATGATCCTTAATTATTTTAATATATTTTTATTGGATAAAAAAATTGATTTAATTATTCTTATATCCAATATTTTCTATTAATAAATTATTAGAGCTTATTTAGTTTTTAATTCTCTGAGGGTTATTTTTCACAGAAATCGGAATGGTAAATATTTTATTTTAAAAAAAGCCCATTATATCATAGTGCTCAAATTTTTTTAAAGATTAAATTCTTTACTTTTTTATTAACCCAGTGTCAAATTCCGGATAGTCCTGATCTAAAATAGCATTAGTGTTAACGGAGTAGCTTAATACAATATTATTCCATATTTTAAAACTTATTCCGATAAAATAAGCTCTTTTTGGCTTATTACATTTTTTGTCAATACAATTCACGAAATATGTGGATTTAAAACCATTTTACAAATATAAAAAAATTAGAAATAGGTTATTGGTACATTTGGGTCTATAGTTTAAGTCAAAGCTAAAATTTATTTAACGCTGAAAAAAAAATGAAATTTGACATAATATCAACTGTAAAAAATGTAATTTTGATTTCAATATGTTATGTGTATAACTTTTATTCATAATCAAGACGGATATAATTATAGTTTCAAATTTTACGTCTATTATACTTAAAAAAATCTATGCTTTACATTACTAAAATCTTTCCACCCTAAAAAAAAATCATTATCAATTTAGATGATATAATAAAATAATATGGAAAAAAAGGGATTAATATCATTTAAGTCGAACCTCTGTGATATAAATTCAAAGATGTTTATATTATACTGGATGAATTGTAACTAAAAAACTAAAAAATAAGCAATATAGCATTTTTCCGGAATTAATATGCTTTCATTCAAAAACTATGCCTTTTTAGATATTGAACACATTTAATATTTGAATAAGGCAAATAAAAAAATGAAATTAAAGATAATATTTTTCTTATTAATAACAATCATAAACTTAGAATTTAAGTTTATTATACAACGAAATTTCAAAATGATGTAATCAATATTTATTCTACCGGACTTTTTAGCTATATTAGCAACTAGACTAATTATAAAACAGTAAATCCAGATCATTAGTACAAATCAGTCATCTATAATATTTTTTCTTCTATAATAGACCGTTAGATTAATTTATTTTCATTAATATAAAACATTTTCAAAAGTTACTTCTATACAATAATATCAGCTTCATGAGGCCATAGATAGCACCATATACAATTAATGAGACAAAAAAAGCAACTTTTTGGGTCAGATATTCTCCCTGGTACAAAAGCTATCAAATTTAGATTTAAAACTATCTCATATATTTAATTGGAACAAGTTTCATTCAATTAAATATTTATAGGTATTTTATTTTCCAAACTAATTATCTGAGATAAATTTTTTCCTATAAAAAATAAATCATAATCATGAAAAATGAATCAAAAACGCCAAAAAAATATCAAAAAAACTTGAGGATCAAAACTAATTAAAAAATATACATCTTATTCTGGTTTAAGAATTTTTTTATGGGAGTTATTAAAAATCAATTACACTTCTGTTATATCTTCACTAACTATATTTACAAGTCTGTTGTATAAAATATTTCAGAAAAATTTCTTGCTGGATTCTAACTTAAAATTTAATTCTTGGCTTAGAAGATTTAGTTTTCTGTTAAATATGTTTTTATATTTAATATTGAATGACTTTATTTCTTCTGAGGTGCTATCAGAATAAATTAAAGAGTTGTTACTAGTATAATTATGTAAATAGTCCAATTGAACTCGATTATCTTCAAAAAATTTATCCTTGGAGGCAATTTTATCGAAAGCTCTATTGAAGATTATGGAATTTTTGTATTGTGACTTCTTTTTGTTGTCTGAAATCATAAAATTATTTTCTTTAAATGAAGGACTACTTTTCCTCTCACATCTAAAATGGATATAAAGTTTTTAATAAAGAATATGTTGTAATCATTCGAATCAATTAAATTTCTAAGTGAGGTATTTTTTTAAAGTTCTCTCCTCTTCAATTTTAACCTTTTGTCATTTAAACTGGTATAAATACCCTTTTTATTATATTGAAACAATAAGATCTGATGTATATGCCACTATAAATGTGTAAATATTATCTTTCAACAATACTGCGCCCATTAAAGAAAGTTTTTGGAATGAAACAAAGTTTAATCTTCTGTTCCATTTTTAATATCCCTACATCTTTATCCCTTAATATCAATAATTTCATTTCTAAAAAAGCTACTAAACTTATTTGAAAACGAAGAATTCGAAAAATGGGATCTATTTAGCTACTTGATAAGTAAAATTCGGATACATTTCTCTTTAATCATTCCATATAACTCCGTAACATCACTCACGCATTTATCCGGATTGGAAGTAGGGACAGTTTTAAAGGAGAGCATAAGATATTCTAAGATCTTTTGAAAATTGTAAGTATTGATGCTTTCTAAAAAAGAAAACATCTTTATAAACTTCAGTAAAGTATTTCTCCCAGGTTCTCAAGCGTCTCAGTAATATTATAACTGATATTTTCGGCGAAAATTGTTTCAAAGTTCCTATAGCTTGAAGTATGGCACACCACAATTTCACAGGGAAAATATCAGAACTATCACCTTACTAACGCGAAGATACAAAATTCTGATTTGAATAAAGCATCTACATATATTTTTCTTCAAAATAAGTAAAACGTCAAATTGAAGTGGTTCCCAGAACCTTTATTTTGTTTATGAGAAAAAAACCTAACTAATTAGATCACTAGCTCTATTTTTTTATTTGTAGTGGTCAGTACTTACATGGATTGTACTTTTGAAAATATAAAAATTTTCTTGATGGGTTTAATGTGCCATTAAATTATTTTCCAAATTAAATCTATTATTTTAATATGATTAATTATATAATACGATTCCGTTAACTGAGTTTATTTACATATCCTTTTATTAATCCTTCTATTTTTAATCGATCATAAACTGATTTCAAAACCGAACAGATGATTTATTTATAAACTTCGATCTCAAAAAGTTTCCCAATTTTAGAATATCTTCAAGTATATCTAATTTATTATAGCAGCTAGTAAGTGGAAGTCTTTTCAAAACTGATTTGCTTTGCTTAGGCCCAAATATGCTCATTTTAATCCCCAATTAATATGTGTGGCCACAGTATAAATTCTCTTTTCATCTACTATAAAAAAATTTCAACACCGTTTTGGCAAAGATTCTGAATTCTGTATACGATTTTTTTTTACGAATAGCTGTTAACAACTATCTTACTTTGTGATGAGATCATAAAAAATCTCCATGAAACTATCCTGACGATTGATTCCTGAAATAAAGTCTCAATTCTTAATATTATATCCAATTATATTTCAGCAGTGGGTGACTACCATATTTTTCTTTTCCGGCTTACTTCACTTCCGCTTAATCTAATTTATTTATAATGCAAAATGACCAATTTGAAATACTAATTACGATACATAAATTTTTCAAACTTGTTTTAATTCACGAGATGTAGAAGATGCTTTTTTTGAGAGCCAGAATCTCTAAAAATTCAAATGGGGTTATTTGAATTTTTCTGATTTTTAGTGCTAAATAATTGTGTGATAACAGCACAAAAATAGTGCTTGCTGTTTTTGATTAGTTCATACCACGAGATATAACTGAATAAAGTTAAATTACTTATTATTTGATTAAGCGTTCAATCTCCATTAGTATAAATTTTTAATAAGAGAGATCAGGATTCAGTAAGTCTAATCTCGCCATAATTTCTTAACTAATAGTCGAGAGTGAGAATATAAACATTAATAAAATATGTCCAATAAGAAAATTGTTGCATATATTTCACACATTACTGAATGAATCCAAAGTAAACGGGAACATGTCTATATTTTCACTAAAGACTTCCGATAATTTTTTATGGGGGTTTTTTTATTCTAAAGTAACATAAAATTATATTCAGTATAGTATATTTATTCGTTAAACCCATTTAAAGAAGAAAATTTATCTATTAAAAAGATAAAAAAGACTAAATTTGGAAAAGATTATTCAAAACCCCCTATTATACTTATAATACCAGTTAATCTATATTATAAAAAAAAAATTCAATAATACTTTTAAATTTTAATCAATTATTTTAGTTGAATATAAAATGAAGATTGTCTAATTTTGCAATCTGAATTCGCAATAATATTAATGTATGCTAAAAAAATTAATTGCATTTCTATACACTAACAAATTTAAATTTTGAATGTAAAATCAATAATCTTAAATTCATCTTACTTTACCGATTCGAATTCCCGAATAAAACGGAAAATAAGCTTGTTCTGTGATATATCCTAAAAGAAGTTTATATATGGAAATTATAGGGATAATTTAAAATAAAATATAATCAGAATCGTTGAACATTTTTTTTTGCCTTTATCTATCGATTTACTCGACGAAATAAAAACCACATCTCTACAAGTCCTAATTTTTCTTCTCTTTGTTTTTTTTCAACTTATAAACTCTTGTTTTAATAATAAGGGGTTTTGGAGAATAGAAATTGATTAAGATTTAAATCAGTAAATCAGGTTTTGAAGCGAATTAATCTTAAAAATGAGTTGTGCAAATATTATAATATTTTAGTGAATCTATGATTCTTCGATTAACATAGTGGATATGGTTAGAGAAGAAAGAGACATCTAATTTATATTAGGATAATTTAATAACCATATAGCATTAAAACGCATTTTTTTATGCTTTTTGAAGCTTTAAAAAATTGTTCAGAATGTGAAAAATAATTAATAGAGATTTATTTTATCGCAATGGATATAAATCTAGATTTATAAAATGATATATAAGTCAACTGAAACCAAAATAAATATATATTTTTTATCCAGAGTATTCAGAGTCACTCATATTAAGCTCCTATGAGGCAAATCTCTTCCCAATGTATTTATTCTTAAGTTTTTAGGATAAATAGAGCGAATAAAACCTATAAATATGGACTCATCTCGTAAAATACTTGTAATTTTCCTATTATTTTTGGCTGCATTTTTTTTTCAACTTTTCTATTTTATGATCCTTTTCCCTGTATCCTAATAATACAGTGAAATAAATCATCTTCTAACCTTAATGGGTATTTAAATATACGGAAATTTGTGAAAGATATGGATATATCGGTAAAAGTTTCAATAATCTCTAGAGAACCCATACATGCACCCTTTGTTATTTTGAACATGCCCTTTAATCGTTCAATTAAATTTTCAACGATTATCCTTTCACTGTGATCAAGAGTGATCTTATTTATAATCACTGAGTGATCTGGGTCTAATGAGCTAGCTCAAAATTCACAAAAGTTTTGTGAGTGACTATGTACATTTATTAGTTGCTTTTTTCGTTATGACTGTCCCAAGTATTTTTTTAGCTCCTAAATAACCTTCATCGGAAATAATTGACCATTTATCATGATTTATTGTGTCTTCTATTCCAAAATCTCTGGGAGATTTTTTCATTAAAATTTCGATAAGTTTTCTGCATTTTTTTTTTTTGAAAAGCCAGTTATCATGTATTGACCCCTCAAGAACTGGGCTAAAAAACGCACGCCAACCATCTCGTATAATTTTAATCTTTCTTTTTATGCAATAGCGGTGGTTTTTTCCCAAATAATTTTTTTTTCATCTTTTAAGGAGCCACTTGGAGTTTTTTTAATAAAAATTCTAGTCAAAATGCAATCAGTGCAACATTCAAATTATTTATAAGGCATATTTATTGAAGTAATTGATATATTTTTTCATAGGGCATAAATATTTCTTTAATAAAGTCTCTCTGACCACTATTTTAATGGAATTAATCAATTTTCAGATTGAGAGGGGTGATTTCCCAAAATATTTCTCCATTTTCTCATATTTGAATTGGTGCATAATATAAGTCAGGGGTACAAGGTGATTATCTTTGGGTGTGAATTTGGATTTTTTCCCCCTCTTTTTTTATTTCTGAATTTAAAAAAAATTTCTCGCAAACCCGATATATTTCATCAAACTCTCACATGTGGAATACTGTCATAAAATAAATTCTATAAGTATTTTTTTAAAGTAAATTATTAATTTCAGTATCATAGTTATCAGATTCACCGGTTTAGCTTTCACAAATAGCAGAAGTTATAATGATTTGGGTTTCATAATCTTTGATCGCTTCTCTGTATGTCTAAGTTCTCTTTAGGTGTTAACTCTTTCCATTTTTTGCCACTTCTTGAAATTTTATTTTATAAGGAATTTTGTATTTATTAATAAGATAATTATGAAAATTTTATAATTTAAATATAGGCTCTTATCTTAATAACATATTTTTTTTAGAAATCGGGAAAAAAAATATGAAAAATTCAAAAATATGTCTAACACATTATTGAATTTTAAATCCGAAAAAACATCTAAAAATAATTTTCTTTTAGCTATTATAGTGATGCTACTAAATTCCAAAAAATTAAGCGACTAATAAAAAAAAATTTTGATTTAATTAATTTTCACAAAAATATCAACTTGGGATAATTATTTTTCTTTTTATACTAAATTTTTTTTTGATTTTAAATACGTGAAAAAAAAACTTCTAGTATACTAAAAATTCAAATTTATTCCATAAATTCCGATACACAGATTTGAATATCGTATTTTTTGTGATTAAAGATGTCGAATCAGAATAATTTAAATTTAAAATGACTTTAGTACACTATGTTAATTTATTTAGTTGAATATCGCAATACAAAAATCAAACGCGTTTTAATGCTTTGAAAAATGAATAGAATCTAGAGGTATTAAGTGATGAAGTTATTTTACTGATTCAATAGCATAACACAATAAAACTCCAAATAGGAAATTTAATAATAATATCGGAAAATATGTAGAAATTATTCAATTATGGATTTTAATAATATTTATTCATTAAAAAAAAAAAAAAATTTCATTGATAATATAAATATATCTTTATAAGTATTAATATGTAGTAATACTAATACTTATGATATTTCATTAATAACAGATTCACTTTTTATAGGGTAAAATTTTAAAGAAATTATATAATTTTCAATAATCTATTCTTCAAACTTTTTTTCCTTATTTCAATTAAAAAATAGCTTAAGAAACATTCTTTTTTTTTTTTAATAAGATATTTTTGGATAGGTAGAGTAAGTAAAGTATCTGATATGTAATAAAATTCTTATCATTCTTGGCTGATAATTTAGTTATATAATTATTAGTAAAAGATTCATAAAAAATAATAATTGAAGTTGCAATTTTTATTGAATTTTAATTTGATTGATAAGAAATATCTAAAAAAAGCAAATTTTTATATAAAAATCAGTTATTTAAATAAAAATCTCTATCTCTTTTAGTTATTTTAATTTTTTATAATATCAATATTAAATTTGGGAATTAATTTGAATTCTTATATCTTTAAAATAAAAGTTAATATATATAAAACATCTTTTTGGTTTTGGATAATTTATGAAAAGAAAAACGCAATAAGAATTTTGTAAATTTTGATGTTTGCTTTAAAAAAATTTTCAAAAAAAAAAAACTTTCAAACAGACCTTTTTATTGTATTACAATTTTAAAGCATCAAAAAGTATAATTTAAATATTTTTTTGGATGACTTAAATAATTATAAAATTTAAAAATATTATCTTTGTAATATTACTAATCTTCATAGGTTTAATCTGTTTTAGAATTTCCCTACGCATTTATGAAATTTTATATACATAATATAATAAATCTTCGAAAAAAATGTTGTTTCTATTTTTCAAATATTTTTTTTATAAAAACTCATTAAATTCATTTTAAAGAAATTTTTATACTTTGATATATCCCCAGATTTTGTTATATACTTTTTTTTATATAAAAAATAAAATAAATGCTATAATCACATATTTTGGTGATCTATGTGGCCAAAAATCGCGTATATAAGTACTGAATATTAATACGTTATAGATTTAAAGTTTTTTATTGACTTCTCGAATCATGAATCAAACTAATAGTCATTATCACATATATATAATTATATTAGATGTTTTTTTAATAAATCAAAATAAAGTTAACTGATAACCTAGAAAAATTTTATCTAAGTTAAGTATCTTGTAAAAAATCGAATAAAAAAGATAAATATTTTAAACAAGAAAATGTGAAATAATAATCTATTAAAAAAATCCCTTTGATTCTCTATTATAAAAACTAAATCAATAATGTAAATTTTGCAAAAAAATTTATGATAAATTTATTAAATTAATAATATATGGTAATAATTTTCATATGATTTAGCTTCATCATTCTTACAGTTTCTATTTCTGAAATTTTTTTGGAATTAATAAAGATAATTAATTCAGTGACTTATAAAGAAAATTCCACTTTTTTATTTATCAATTCAAAGTACCCATTATTTGGGGTCATGAATAGGATAAAAAAAATTCTATTAATAACTAAAATTACACTAAAATGAAGGAATAATACCATTATAATTTTAT
>LSSL01005504.1:0-16208 GCA_001953115.1 Smittium mucronatum
TTTTTTTAATCAATAAAAATCTATACCATTTTTTAACGGCCCCCATGATCCCCATATTCATGGGATGCTTCCAGGAGGTGAAATTTGGAAGAAATAAAATAACCCTAATTCCATCATCTTCAAAAGCTGAAGCATGCTTTGGAGTACTCTCAAGTAAAAGTAGGACTTTTTTTTCGTAGATATTTTCAAAAAAAGTTTAAATACATTTGAAAATCATTATTTAAGTATAATGGTATTCATCCAAGCATTTTCCTGTTTAAAATAGGGTTGGTGAATTTTTTTTCCCCTTATTAATGCCGATTTTTTACTTCTCCAGATCATAGATATAGGTATTTTTATTTAGCCATTGGAATTGCTACAAAGGACTAAATTTACTCTATCTTTCTTTTTTTTGTTTCCTTGTACAGTTTTAATATCTTTTAAAGGGTGATAAACAGTATATATTGGGACTAAGAGAAAAAAATATCTGTTTCATATATGTTAAAAACATTATCTAGATTAAATTCACCAATTATAGACCTAATTTTTTCAAGTTTAGCCAGGTTTTCGAATAATTTTTGTTTACTTCAAATTAAACTCCAAAAAAAGATACACTTTTAATGTAATTACTTTTGCAAAATCTGCAATACCACATATTAAATTAATTTAAATCAGTAATATACAATTCTCTAGATATTTGATGTGATTTTTATATAACTATAGATGGGGGAAGGTAGAGTTTGGAAATTCTACCAAACTCAATCCATTTAAGAAGAATTTTTTCTATTTCCAGCCATTACGGTACTGAAACCCTTAAGATATTATCTTTCTTTTCTGATGACATCCATTTTGATATTTCCAATACTTTTTCAGCATTTTCAACTGCTTTTCTAGCAGAACTTTCGGATATTCCGAATTATCTACCCAGATATCTTTTTGAATTTATTGGGTTAGATTTCACAATACTTTTTTTTTCCTTCTTTTAGTTTCTGAAATTCTAGTTGCTCTAATTGTTTTTTTTTTAATGTTGAAATAATTCTACGTATAGTTTTTTTAAAAGTTTAGTATAAATAAATGTTGAAAATTCAGTCAAATTTTATTTAATAAAACTCAAATCATATTTTAAAGCTATCTTTTCCATACTGTAAAAGTTTCAATTGTTTTATATTTGGATAGTAAAAAAATATTCGAGGGTTTAAAAAAGTTTATATTTAGTTTTTCAAAATTTAATGCAAGAATTTCTTCAAAAAATAATGTTAATTTTTTCAATAATTTTTATTAATACTTATACAGTTAATATATATATATATATTGATGATTATTTAGCGATTTTATTTTAAAAAAATATTTTTAATTAATGCGATCAGTTTTGGTTCCGATAGTGTAATTCTTCTTCATAAGAAGAAAATTTCTTTAGATTTTATCACCAATAAAAAATATATAAGACCACGTTTGTATAAATATATATAAAAATTTTTAGTCAAAAAATATAGAACTCATGTAGCCAAAAATATGCAATTTAAAATGACAACACATATATCTAACAGTGCCATAATAACGCACAAATAAATTTATTGTCATATGCAAAAATAAAAAATTAAATTTTCCCGATTTTCATCAAACCTTATTTAAATTTAAAAGAATTTTATTTTTTATTAGATTTATTGGAACCCTTAATAAATTAAAAAGCGGTTTTATTGGGTATCTCTTAGTTTTCAATTTCAATATTATATAAAATAAGCACTTAAGCGGGGTGATACTATACCTATTGAAATATTATTATTCATCCCGAATTTATTATTTTTACATATAATAGTTCTTTAAATAAGATTCAAAATTTTTAAATAAGTTAGTTTTCGTAAAGGAAAAAAATGTCTTTTTTCTTTTTAACAGTTAATCTACAAAATAAATAAAAGCTATTAAATAAATCAAGTTTTTTCCTTTAGTAAAATATTAAGACGGTATTTCATATTGGACAAATTTTATCGAAAATTTTCTTCTAATAATGTAACGTCTTAATAATAACCAAAGAAAATTCTTTTAATAAGAAAAAGAGAAGATCTCAATTACTTCATCCATGTTCAAATTTTTATAGTTTGATTTATTGTGCGCTTTTATCAAGTTGTAGCTGCCATATAAAAATTTAACAAAGTTTTTAACACCATTTTCTTTATTAAATAGTTCATATGTTTAATCAGTAAGCTCCATTATTTTTTTGAACCTTTAAAAATAATAAGAATATTTTAATTTAAAAAAAAAAAATTTGGAATTTTTAAAAATGAATCTAAATAAATCTTCTGCTTGTAACAGTACTTTTTTTTACTATTTTTTTTTGAATTTTATGAAAATAATATCTATTGATAATCCCTTCTATCCTCAAATTTAATAATTAAAAGGTTTTTTACTTTATTAAACCCCGAGTTATTTCAATGTACTTGCAAAAAAAAAACCCTCAAGTTTTTTTTTTACATTTAAGTAGCGTTTGCTAAAAAAATTAATGGATTTAAATGCATTAAAAAAGAAATTGTTCGTTTAGATCCTGAAAAAGAATATTTGACCGAGTTTTTTAATTAATGGCATTATCTTCTGTAATAAATTTCGGTGAAATGATTAATGTTTATTGAATGAAAAAAAATATGGTGTTTCAAATATGAATATATAAAAAATATCAGTTTCATTTTTGGCTATAAAAATCGACAAAGGAAAAAATAATAATTTATTTTTGAATATAATTAATATAACTACAACTTATAAACATAAAAGATAAGTTTTTAAGCTCTACATGTCTGAATATTTTCCAGAATTTCTCTCTTTCCTGTCGATAATTCGGAGGTAAATAAAAGGTCGAATTATTCATGATTTTTTTTATTAACTATCAATTTTTCATTTATGTACTATAAATATTTGGTATATTCTTGCATATCAACCATAACCTGCACCTTCGTTTCTATTTTATTTTTATTTTTTATCAAATTAGGTTTGAAAGAGATATTTCCTATGTGAGTATTCTAAATCCTTATAAAAAAACTTTAAGAGAAATTCTAAAAGACTTGGTTATATTTTCTCTAATTGATTTTATATAAATTCTTTATTTTCCTTTTTTAATTTATTCTAAGGGTTCGAAAAATTATTTTAATAGTATAATGATATTGAATTAGCCTAAAACCATATTTGAGTATTTTCAAATATTTGCTATTTCATTTAATATTGAAATTTTCAAAAAAAATGAACATGTAATGGCAATTAAACATTTTTCAAAGATTCGGTTAACTCGTTCTTTCGTTTTATTTTGCAAAAATAGATAGAAATGTACATCATAATACTTCCAAAATTTTATATTTTAAAGGATTTGTATTTGTATTTGATAAATAATTTTCAAAAATAAAGATTTTTGGTAAATATTTAGTTAGAGTATATTTTTGAAAACAGTCTTTGAAATTTATTAAACACATCATATACGATTTTTCAAGAGTAAAAAACAAGATTTTAATGTAGATTTTTTTTTAAATAAATAATTTTGATTTCTTATACACAAGTTTAATCTTATTTAAATTATTTCGAAAAAAAGTCATTCTACCAATAGAATTTTAGATTTACATTTTTGAAAAAACTTTTGTTCTCTTAATAATTTTATTAGTATAAATTATATCGTTTGTTTTTAGATTTAATTCCGTTGAAAAATCCATTTACTGTGGAATTAACAATAACAGTTTATTAAAAGCAATATACAGCTGTTTTTATCTATTTTTAAAGTATAAATATTAAAACGAGCTTTGACTACTTTGTATTAATATTCTTTTCGAATAAATAAATAAATTTAGTAAAAGCTGATTTTAATTTCATTTTTTTATTCATTTTAGTTAAATTGATATATAATTTTATTTTTAGAAATTTTTTTTGGTTATTGAAAATTATTTTTTCTGTATCAAAACCCTTTTTTAAAAGGAAGGAATTTCAATGATGCTTTTGGTTTAAAATATTAATAAATTACACACTAAATGAAATGAGATATAAACTTAGATGGTGTCAATAGCGTTAGTGCATGTTTTTGTTAAGTAAAATTTCATGATATATATATATATTCTAAATATAGACTCGGAAAAGTTTCTATTTCGTCAAGTGAGTTTGGCAGAATTTACAAAGGGAAATTCAGTAAAGAAATTTAAAAATCAAAAATAGAGTTTTATATAGAGTAAATTATCTCTAGATTTTTTTTTTTTTTGAAATTTTTAATTTTAAAAATTGCTTATTTAGCTGAATTTGTCCTAAATAAATCTTCCACCCTCAATACTTGACTTAAAAAATATTCCTTTTTTCTAATTTAATTTCTAGAAATGTGGATTCTAAATAAAATTTAATTTAACTTGGTAAAGGTGAGAGCAGTTAAAAAATAAGATAATTTGATGCGAAGAAAAGTATATTCATTTAAAAAAAAATAAAAAATATAAATGAATTAAATATACAATTCAAAAATACTAAATTTAAGGTAGAAATGTATTTTCTGGTCAAATTTTATAATTTAGAAATAAAAATCTGTCTACTTACCTTTTTGGGAAAGCATGCATCCTACTAATATTAACCAATAAAATGAAATATTTTACGTATGTTATTAATTTACTGGGTTGATTAATTTTCATCGATTGATTTTTTCAATAAACTGCATTTACAGTATATTTGAAATATATAAGTCCTATCAAATAGCAAAATTTTTATAATAGATCAAGTTATTGGATTTGGTTGGTAATAACTAAACTTGGTAATTGTAAAAACTAGAAAATATTATATTTCAAAAAATACGAAAAGTAAAAATCAGAAAAGCATAAACCTTTAGGTCAGATATATTCTTATTAATGAAAAAAAAAAACGTAAATATTGATAAAATGCTTTGGATAAAATTATACATACGAAACTGTAAATTGTTTTAGGTCTTCTAAAGGGATCAAAGATGTAAATAAAAACTTCATAATCCGAGTAGACATACCAATGATACCAAGACAATATACGTACCATCTTTTAGCCATTCATTAAAATTTCATTTATAAATCTACTTTCTCTTGTACTTTTTTAAAAAAATTCATTATTAGATTGGTTGTTAACCTCATTGATCTTATAAGAATTCCCTGGGAACCAAACATCTTTTCTATTGGACTCCGGATAAATTGTTTTTATTTTTGAATGGTTAAAAGAGACTTATTTAAAGTTTAAATTGGTAGAAACCTTATCTTGGGCTATTTTCTAACAAGGAAAAATGATTAATTGTTTGAATGACGCAGTTTATTTAATAAAAAAAAATTTGTAATAGATCTATGAATAAAAAAGACTTGATATTCCAATGGGGTTTAATTTACTTATTTTTGGCTTTATATTCCCCGGAACGTTCGCTTATGTCTTCTAGAGATTATATTTTTATAACTCGGGGCTCTTTGTTGTTTTCAAGATTATATACACAAAAAATGAACGTTTCTTGTTATAATAAAGAGATATTGAATTATTTAGCTTATTATGAAATGTATTGAAAATCTTTGAGAAATAAATATGTCTGGTTTTTTTTTTTGATTTTTTTTTTTTAAAGGGAATTTTATTTATAATATTGTCTGGTTTTATTGGATAGTATTTTTTCTGTTTAAATTCAAAAAAAAATTTTTTTTTTGGGAATTCAATTAATAAAATTGACAGATTTTTATTAGAGAACGATATAATTTGACCACAAGAAATACGTTATGACCAATTCCAATACAAATTGACAGCACTTGAAACAATTTGTCCGGATATGATACAATTTGAGCGAGTTTTATCAGCTAACCTAAATTAATATAGGAAAAACTAAAAAATCTGAATGGATTTACTTTTGTTACTCCATATCCTTAAAATGGAACAAAAGATCAAATTTAGGAACCTATGGAATTTTAAATTTCTACAAATCCATATTAATTTTTTTTGAATTCCAATTTACTTTTAACATAACTTGCTCATCTAATTCGTATTCATTTTAGCATTTTTTTAAATTAAAGTATTTTCTTCCAATCGAATTTATTTTTTTGAATTGAGATCTATTTAAATTATGTTTGGTCACACTTTCACTGAATTGAATTGAATTTTTTCTTATTAGGTCTCATTTTTTCCAAATTTTATTTAAAAAAGGATTATTTGAGGGTAAAGTGACTGAAAACATACTCAATTTATCAAGATATTTATCCTAGTTTTTTTCCAATAAAATTTCAATATTGAAAAGTTGACAAAAATATGAATTTTTGTGCTGAAATACTTTGTTTTTACAGGACGGAATTTTTTAAATACATAATTTTAATAGGTTTAAAAATTAGGCAAAATTTCCCGTAAATCTTCAGCCCTGACACCATATTTAGAAGATTCATTTTGATTTCAATGATTTTTCTACAAACTTTTAAAGCTTTGCTAATTTGGAAAACTTGACATTTAAAAATAAACATTTTTATTGGGTAGTTTGGAATCGAAACCACAAAAAGAAATCTTCTATCGGAAATTTATTAGAACTAGTAAAAAGTTCCATTTTTATTGGTTTGAATATTATATTTATTCAATTTTAGTTAGTGGTTTATATTGTAAAAAAAAGGACGTTGAATAACTTCACACTTTTACAAAAACACATTTATAATATGACCTATTTGCAAGAAATTTCACCAACTTGCACAGTTTTACAATAATTTGCACATTTTTATAGTTTCTTCCAATCAATTCGATGAAAAAATTACTAATTTTGCACATAATATTTTATTTATTTTCATTGGGGAATAAATTCTAACTTAACACTAAATTTATATTAAATTGTTACCAGCGTATAACTTGAAATAGTTTAGTGTAAAGCAGCCCAATAAATAACCAAATTTGGCCAAGAAGCTTATCAGAACTTAAATGTGCTAAATATTTAGATTTATTTCAGCAATAGTTGGTTAAAATGTAAATTCGTTTAAATAAGAGTAGTTCTGTGCAAATTTGCTAAATTTTGCATTATTATTATTAAAACTGCGGAAAAATGTATTTCGTCCGTAAAAAAAATCTGGTCTTGAAAAGAATATCGCATATTCTTGCTTTCGATTTCTCGCAATTATTATTTGATACATCTAATATATTAAGCGAATAAAAAACATAGTATTACAAAGGCTAAATGCTTTTTCTCGACAGAATCTGGAATAAATAGACAGAAACAGGAAAATTCCGCAAAATCTGGGAAATTTCGACAGATTACATTTTTAAAGTCATATTTACCAATGAAAACTGATAAAATTCCGCAGCTTATTTGTTGAATAATGATTGATTGTTATTATTTGTATTATTCCGTGTAAATCTTTACACTAAAGTGGGATCATTAACTCGTCAACATTGAACTATATACAGTTTTCAAATTTAAAGTTCGGTTTTTTATAATAATTTTTGCATCTAAAGTATTTCCAAATCATTTAGATTTCAATATATGAAGCTGAGGCATATTTCCAAATCATTTAGTTTTCAATACATGAAGCATATGCATATTTTCAAACCATTTAGTTTTCAATATATGAAGTTGAGACATATTTTCAAAGTTTGTTTGAGATTTTTAATGTGAATATAAGTTATTTTCATATTTTGAAAGTTAAAAAGTGATGTAAAAACAGTTTTTGGGAATAAAGGGCTAAAATTTTTTAGTTTTTTTTTAATAAACGGATTAGTCCTAAATTAAAACTGTTTTTCGAAAAAAATAAAAAAACCCACGTAAAAGTAATAATTTTTTCAATAATGAGAGATTGGTTTTATTTTTAAAGCTTTTATTAGGAAACATACTTTCTATTTCAAGATTTATCAAGGAAATGTAAACAATACTTCATTTTTTTATGTTATTAAGGTGTTTTAATGCACAGTTCTAGTACCATATTTATTTAAGGTCAAATAATACATGCAATAACTAAACCAAAAGCCAATTATTAGACTAAGAGCGTTTGGCTTAACTTATAAATAGAAAAATAGGGAGAAGCGGGTGAATACGAGATTTTATTAATGCCTTTATGTCGGTAATTTTCTAGATGAAAGGATAAGAAATACACAAAAAAGATATTTAATGCCTCAAATATTATAAAATAAATAAGTCTACTCCTCATTTTCTTGAGATATAAAACTAAAAGATTTGTGGATGAACTCTAATTTTATTTCTAGTTTTACTAGGGTATTTTGGTTGTTATGACGATAAAGAAGGCATCTTGTGTTATTTCGATTTACTCTAATCAGTGTTTTTAAGAATAAAAATTCGATCTCTAAGTTTTAATAGTATTTTTTGGACGAGATAAACTACCCTTTTTAACCCAAAAACCCATCCCCCATTTACAAGTTACCGTTGCACACATATATATTTTTTAAGCCTACGACTTATAGATTAAAAACGCATTTATTTATATCCAACGATATTGATTAACAATGCATCAACAATTTATTTACAATTATTGAAACTGACTAATAAAATATATATGATGATATTTTATCCAATGGTAAAATTTGATAATAAGTTCTCGGAATTTTATCAGTTTTCATTGGTAAATATGGCTCTAAAAATGTAATCTGTCAAAGTTTCCCAGATTTTGCGGAATTTTCCAGATTCTGACTATTTATTCAAAATTGTGTCGATAGATTAACGCCAACCATTTTTATTAAAAAGGAAACAAGAAGCTTACCGTAAAATGTCAGGTCTGTTTAGGAATCTCCAGTATAGTGAAAAGTGTGAGTATAAAATTGACTCTATAGGCTTTAATTGGTTTAGTAATAATGGGTTTGATTCATCAAAATAGCATCTATTGGCTTTAATGCAGAAAAATATTGTCCAATAAAATTATCCGAAATCAGCGCGGTTCCTTTCTTCCTCGAAATCTTACCCATTAGACTATATATTTGATTTCCCTAGAAAAAGTTAATAAAACTAGTTGATGAGCTATTAATCGCGATGGGTGATTTTGGAATTCCAGTATCAATCACCGAGTTGCTGAAGAGTCAGCAGCAATCTTCCCCTTCAGCTCAAGCCACTGGATATGTTGGGAGGACTATAAGAATTTTGGCACTGTAAAGCATTTGTTCACTTCTATCCTTTCCTTCTACTTCATTTGCATGTTCATTTGGTTATTTTGCTTTATACACTGATAAATTATGCATTATACGCCATTTAAACAGAATAGTGGATATTTCTCCTGTAAACGAGATTACTACTGTCGTCGATCCTCTCACCGAATCCTCCACGGTTCCTGGCACCTACAAGTCCATGGATAGATTTTTAATAGTAAAGACCGATTTGATTCGACCAGACCTGCTGAACATAGATAACTTGTATTTTATTATCGGAACGGTTTGCAAGGACAACGAATTTGACTTGTATTTGCAAGCCAACACCGTCAGTGACGTGAATGGCTTGGATCCGGAAATCTACTATAAGGCAATTGAAAAGCAAAGAGAATATTTGTCAAAGTATTCCAATACATAATCCAAATACAAATTGGATAACAATATCATATAAATAAATTGTATCAAAAGATTAATGTTAATTTTCAAAAGAATCAGATTTATTGTAGGCAAAAAATATATTTTAAAGATATAACGATTAATTTTTTTTAAAAAAGTTTATTTATCAGCAGGTGTTAATGGGCTCATACCCAATGTCTTTGAAATATCAGCACCAGAGCTTGAATCAAAACTGCTATTCCTAGAGTGGGAAGCACTGCTTAACGCATTTTCTTCGTCAGTTGAAGTAAATACGTTAGAATATTTCAAAGATTCTTTGTAATCGGCAAGCTCAGTCATATTGCTGTCCTGGCTGTTACCAAACCAGTCTACCTGGAACATGTTTGATATGTTAAACAGCCGGGACAAATATCCAGGCTTGATTTCTGAAGAGTCTTGATTGGAATCAGCTGGAGGAGCAATACCTTTGTACTTTCGAGACAATCGCCTCTTGCTGGTTCCAGTTCCCAAAAAATCAATAGAAGAAACACTACTAATACTTGACAAAAACTTGGGAGTAATTGAAGGTATGGAAAACCTAGATGCAGTTGGTTTTTCGTCATCAGATGTAGTATCCTTATCACCTTTGTTGGAATTGCGCTTTCTAAGAGAAGAATCATTCTTCTGGTCCTCAGATTTGCGAACTTTGTTAAAGTACTCGGGATAAAGTTGAGGTCCAAGTTCATTGACTAGTTGAGTTATGGTGTTTGATAAATCCTCTCTTTCAGCAATGATTTTTTTGGTAGAATCATCCGAGTTGGCAATAACAGCAATCAGCGGTTTAAGTGACTTTAGAATATCCATGGCTCGCTCTCCAAAGCTCAACGAAGCCATACTGATTACGGTAGCTAAAATCAAGCCTTGCATGTAACAAAAGATGAAACTAGAATTGGGTGAGGGGACCAAGAAAAATAGAAATACAAAGTCCCTAGCATAAAACGCGTACAATAAGGCGTATAAATTGTAGAGAGTTGGAATGAAGACGAGAGCAACAAGAACTTTCCAGGTGGCAACAACATCGTTGGCTTTGAGTTTAACGGTTGAAGCTGCAAGAGCCTGCTTAGCTTTGATGCTAGCAACAGTCTTAGCTATGATAAAAATGGGAAGGTTCAATATGGCGCCAGAAAGTGCAACTGAACCAGTTAGTAAAAGCCAAATTAAACGCCAAACCAGCAGTGCCAAGGCATCAAAACGGTTCATATGGAGCTTAGATACTTGATGATCGCGGATTCCAAGATATTCGAGTTCCTTCTTGTAATCCATGACCCTTTCGATGACTTGGGAAACTTCAGGATCGTCTTTGAGTTTCATGTAACCTCTGACAAATCTTCTAGACAACTCAACTTGATCTCTCATTGAAATTGAATGTCTTGATGGGTTGTATAATCTACGGCAGGTGTGAATGAGCTGCATAGTATCACTATCAGGGGTATTCAGAGTGACCTGTTTTAGAGCTTCAGAAATGGTATCCAAAAGAGCGCTAGAAGCTTCACGCTTTTGAGCACCCCCTTGCTTGAATTTTTCAACGAGCTCGGGATCAATGGGAATAGGGTTTCCGAATTCGATTACAGCTCTTGAACGGAACTTGCTAGGATGGAAGTAATTTAAGCCTAATAAATTTTAGAAACTTTAGCAAAAACAACAAAATAAAACCCTAATAGGATAAACTAGGAGAAAGAGGAGATCGCGATAATACTGTGAAAATAGAAAGTAAAAGACATACCAGCTGGAACAATATTAATTTTGAGGTTGGGATTAGCGGCAGAGGCGCCAAGGGCCATTAAACAGACTCCGATTTTTAAAGGTAGCATCTTTGATTGATCGTGAGAACCGCCTTCAGGGAAAATACCAATACATTCATTGGCATTTAATCTATCATAAACAGCCTTGTACATTTTATTTTGATCGAGAGCTGGTACGCTATCGTAAGGGCAGCCACCCTCAGAGGCTAAGGCAGTAAGAGCATCAGTGGAAGTTACTGGGAAGTCAATAAGGAGTTCGGTATCAGAAACGATTTTAGTAACTTTATGCTGAGCTTTTCCATTTGAAATGGAGATACGGTCGCCGACATTAAACTGGGAGGAAAATTTGGAGTTTAGACCAAGGATTTGAAGAGGGTTCTCAGAATTTGGGGAATAAGTGATAGTGCCTAGTCCTTTAATTTTATGATCCATGGCTCTCTCGACTGGAACTAAATAAAATACAAAGAAACTTCCGTTAGTAAAAAGCAGAATTCAAATACAACAGCTAATGAGTATATTAGTTATCACATACTCCCACGGAGCAAACGGCCATAAAAACCAATGATACTTCTTTTGAGAGAGGAAGCGGCGATCAGGAAATAAACACGTCTGGGCGAATGTTTAAGAAGAATAAGAGGATCGATGAACTGTGTATAAAGAATTGATAAAAGTTAAAAGGGAATGTAAAGGATAAAGAGTAAAGAGTAAAGGGGAAAAGCGGCGATGAAGAGAAACATACCTGATTGTTATGGGGAGCAACAACAAAAATCACAGGACCCTCCTTTGGAATGGAGTGAGCATTTCCCTGGGCGATTTCTCTGAAAAAGATGCTAACTATCTGAATCCAAAAGAAACGGATGATATCGTAAACGAGATACTCCATCTTTTAGGAAGCTTGGGGTAAGTAATAAAAAAAGATCAAAAACAAGACGAGAAGGCTGTGGATATAAATTTTTACAAAGAAGAGATTAATTGATTAAGTTATATTGAATTTATGGCTGAAGAGCAAAGTTATTGACTGATGTGGGTAATAAATAGTTGCATTGAGTATAGCGGTTATATTGATCAATAGCGTCTGCTAAAAATATTATGAAACAAATAAACGTCTACAATAGAATATTGTCAAGTAATATAGTCAGAAATGAGGTGTGACAGTATTAAGCCAATAAAATGGATATCAGCGAGATATTTTGCAAGTTGCCGACAATTTCAGATTTGCAGTCATTAGGAATTCAGGGGAATAAAAAGGGAAGCGAATTACGAGAGTGTATCGATGCATTGATGCACTGATGCTCTGGGACACCCACCAATAAAACTCCGTTTTAAAAAAGAGAGAATCGGGAGCTAATATTTACCGCTAAAGTGATATCACCAGATTGACATATTAGGACTAAAAAAAATGATATCACCAGATTGACATATTAGGACTATAAAAAGTGATACCACCAGATTAGCGTATTAGGACTAGAAATTGACTCAAAAAATGACACCACCTCAGCACCAAGAAAATTTCCCCAAGTCGAATGTCTTTTGGAGACATTCGCATTGGACAGCAGATATTTAGATCACTGTTAGCTGATAAACACCCAACCACCTGCAGGAGATCGAGATTAGTCGAAGGAATTAGAGGATTTGATTAGATTTGATAAATGCAGCATATATCTGGGAGAATTATTGGATTTGACCAGCGATTAGAGATATATCTGGGAAGATTGGGGGATTTGATCTATAAATGCAGAACAATTCAAAAAGACTTGGTGTTCTGTGCTGATGAGGCTAATGGTGGTGGAATGTAGATTTTCCATAAAGATTGGGTACATTTAGCCCATTTAAAAGCGCTAAGCGATTTGCTTTGATGATCCAATGCACGATTCTCATTCGCTGGTCTCGGGATTTGAACATGATATTTAAGAACATTTTGATGTATTTTACTTTTTTCACGAGATTTTATTTGAATATTCAATATACATGTTCTGTGCTCTATTTTCTGTGTCGGTAGATCATAAATACCCCCTGATGTTTGAAAGTATTAGATTTCACATGGGGTTGTTAACCCTACCTCGTTTAACTTTTTTAAAGATGTAAGCCATTGAAAAATGGTTCCTTTTTCCTTAAATTAAATATCTTATTTCATTGTATCACAAGAAACCAATCTTTTGTGCTTCAATCAAACTTTTTATTAATTTTGAAATGGATTTCCCATAAAAAAAAAAGCTTCGGTCAAATTAATTAAACTAGATCTTTATCCCCCATAAAATTAAACTAATATTTTTTCTACTAGAGTATTTGGTTTTTGGTCTAATATTAGTTAGGATCTATCTGAATAAAGTCGATCCAATTCAAAACTTCTTCAAGTTTTGTCCAACTGAAGTAGAATTATGTCTCGTAAGAGTTAGATGGATTTCTTTTGACCAATATGTGTCCAAGCCAGCACAGATATTACATTGTTAAGCTAAAAATTAAAAATGAATATTATAACTTAGATTTCACTCTCGGTTTTTGATTTCTTGTATCCCCAATGAGTCTATTTAGTCATCTGTATCATATTTTTAACGCTTAAGGTCTTAAATTTGCTATATATGTTGATGAGTTCTGTTACTCCTTCATTGATACATGTATATTTCCAATTGGAAGCCCATAACAACCCCGTTTAATGATAATCTAAATTTATTATAGTATTTTGGCTTTTATTTTTAGCGCGGATTGAAAGGATTGAATATCTATACTTACTACGCTTGTGAGACATGTAGAACTCATTCCATTTTTATTCAATAATTTCTTACTTGTAAACGATCCTCGAAATAAAGGGGTTTTTTCTCCATCCTGAAGTTTCATTTTAATAATATAAGCCGAATTTAAAATCTTAAAACTTTTTAGTTTAGTAGCATGGATTCTTGTTAAATTTAGAATGAATATGGGGATACTAATATATTGATACATTAACAATTTTCGTTTTTATTTAAAGGGTCTAACAAAGCAATGATTTCAAGTTTTACTTTTTATAATTTGGGTGGAAATTATTGATTATAAACAACAGTTTGATTAGAGTGATTTTTTAATTATACCATGTCCCATTTGCTATATGGGAGATTCTTTGGTAGACATAAATATCCTTATCCGTTCTTCTTTGGTATATTATCTTTTTTTATTATATTGGCTAATTATATTACGATTATCCAAATGTTTAATCAATACAAATCGTCTAATCTTTACCAAACTCTGCTAACTTGTGCCCACTTCTAGCTATTCCGAGCTCTAAACAACTATAATACGTAAATTTTTATTAGATCTTGATTATGGCTTATAATCGCGAAGAAAAATTAAACTAAATTAGAATAATTTTTTTTTTCTGGGTAACAAAAATATTTTTAAATAATATCTTTTTTCGGTTTTCCAAATTCAAAAATGCAAATAAAACAATATATGCTAAATGGCCGCTTATTCTCAACAAAAAAAAAATCAAAATAAGACTGTCCTTGTTTTAATCATGCTTAAAAATGTTTAGAGGTAATTTTATTTTCGATACACACTTTACTCAAATATTTTAAATGTAAGTTTTTAAAATCTGGGAAATCACTTTTGGAAACGCTTAAAAAAAGATAGCGGAGTGGAAAATCGGATGGATTAAAATACAATTTTATGCCTATTCATAGAAAAAAATACTTTTTGGTAATTAAATAGATAGAAAATATTAAGAAAAAGTACGCATCCACATTTCATTGCTGCTCCGAAAAGCTTAAAAATGGATGAAATTGAGGGCTAAAAATTTATTGGTGATACGATAAAAAATTGGGAATTTATTTCCACGGCCCAATTCCCATTGGATGTTCCGAGAAACAAGATCATGAAATATGAAAATACTGCATTTTATCCACCAAATAATGGCATTGAATATTATATATTATTGCGAAATCTAGAGAGGAAACGAAATAATCATATTTCTAAAAATGGTATATCTCATAGCTAAAATTAAAAGAAGTATCCATAAGCAATTTAGATTAAAATAATTGAGATTGTTTTCCAGAAAATTATTTTTATTTAATCTTTATTGTTATTATTATTATTTTGCCAATCAGCTAACCTTTAGTCCTTTTTTTCAAGAAAATAACGATGAAAGGGGGGGAGGCATACTTCACGGGCTGTGTTGATAAAATGTATCATTTGCGAGTTGTACAAACATCAAAAAAATCAATTAAAATACTTGCAATTGTAACTACAACACATATGTATTATATATTCAAATTAAATTAAGTCGGGCATTCTGTAATAATCTCGGGGTTAATATATCTAACCCAAAAATTTTACATATATCTTTAACTATCACTAAAAGATATATAAAGGGTTTTATTCATTGAAGCTAGGGATATTATACATATAATTAGGCAATATGGATGACTTTTGATTTTAAAAAAAAAATTAATGTTTTAAATATTCATATCTTTTCTTAATTAGCTGGATTTTTAAAAAATACAAAAGGGAAAAACTGTTTATTTTTTAATTTTTTGTATCACGGAATTGTATTGTAAGATAACGTCATTAAAAACTATACTAAAAAATATGAAAAAAAGAAAAAGTTGTATAGAAAAGACTATTATCCTAACTACAATAAGCTTCTCTGCCGGACTACCGGCTGCGTACCTACGGGAAAATGGTTCAATATACCAACCGAAAGACTCCCCCCTGGCATTGCTTCAAGTAGGCTGGATGGCTGAGGTTACGTGCAGTCATGAATTAAGCTCTTTGTCAATGAACAACAGTTCATTGAAGCTATTGAGCCCCTAGTCAGAGCCTACTTCTAACAGGATTAATAAAATTAGGCTCCTACCCAAACGTGGGTTTGATCGACATGGCTTTCCTACAAATAGCTGTTAGACGCTGAGATCCGTCTGACTGTCGAACGCTGGACTTGTGCACTAGACTATGTCTCAGCTGTGCTAAACGATCGGTTCCTCCTGTTTCGAGATGGTCCTCCTCTGGAATCGCTGTCCTCAGAAT
>LSSL01005507.1:0-17961 GCA_001953115.1 Smittium mucronatum
ACAGTCAGACGGATCTCAGCGTCTAACAGCAGTTTGTAGGAAAGCCATGTCGATCAAACCCACGTTTGGGTAGGAGCCTAATTTTATTAATCCTGTTAGAAGTAGGCTCTGACTAGGAGCTCAATAGCTTCAATGAACTGTTTTTCATTGACAAAGAGCTTAATTCATGACTGCACGTAACCTCAGTCATCCAGCCTACTTGAAGCAATGCCAGGGGGGGTCTTTCGGTTGGTAGATTGAACCCTTTTCCCGTAGGTACGCATCCGGTAGTCCGGCAGAGGAGCTTATTGTAGTTAGGATAATAGTCTTTTCTATACGTCTTTTTCTTTTTTTCAAATTTTTTTAGTATAGTTTTTAATGACGTTATCTTACAATAAAACTCCGTGATACAAAAAAAAAAAACAAAGTGAAATTTTTGCAGTGGTAAATAGTGTTTTTGTAATTTTTCAAAAAAATTTGTTTTTTTTATTTTCATAACTTGATTAATACTTAAACGATTGTTGTAGATAAATTAAATCCGATTTACTCTGGAAATTAAATTTTTTTTTAATTTTTTAGGGTAATAAGTTAAAAAAAAGTTTAATAAAATTTGGTATTAATTTATTCACACCATATACACGAATGTATTTTTACACATATACATATATTCTGTAGTTTTTATTTCATATCGCTTTTTTTATTATAAAGCTTTAAACATCAAATAAGCAATAATGTTGATCATGGATTATTTTGCACTCTTTTACACGTAAAATTTGTTTTTAATCGCTTTTTAAACAAATTTATCTGATATTTTTAAGTTTTTATAGATCTTTTTACTCGTAGGATTTTTTTTTCAATCCAAAAAATTTTAAACCCATTATTTAAGTCAAATAAATCGATATTTTGAAATATTGGAAATGTCAAAATATAGATGAACGATTTTTAAACGGATATAGATAAGAATTTGCTTTTTGTAACCAAATTTCGGAGATATTTGATTTAATAAGGATATTTAAAAATAATTTTGGTTTTTCTGGTGTAAATTTGGCGATTAATATTAACTAACCGTATTTCAATGCTGTTTTATGGGGGTTGTGTTCCATTTTCTGATCATTTTTCATAAATATTTTTTGAAATTTGAAATTGCGTAAATTTCAATACATTTATTCCTTAGCGTTTAATTTGAATATGCTAGCGAGAAATGCGTTTTATAAAAAGGATGATTTTATAACACATCATTTATCTCTATCTGTTTAGTTAATTTATTCCTTGTACAGGTTTCACTCGTTTTAAACCAATTTTTTTAAAGCAAATTTTGATTTTTCGCGAAGTAGAAAAAAAATTTTCGCTTTTTTTATGCGAATTCTCTTTTTTATCGAAATTTAATTAACCAATATAATTTTATAATATAAAATTTCTTTTTTTAATTTATATAATTAAAATTAGATTATTTATAGGCTTTTCTAAATAAATCTTAATGAGTATTCGTTATGAAATAGTTTGCTTTTAAATTTTAAAGTGATAATAACTGTTTATAATGGCGTTTCTTATATAATTTGATTAAATTTATGTTAGGTTGTATGTTATTTGAATGAAGCTAACTTAAAAGATAATATATTCTGCTTACTTATAACTCTTTTTGAATAGTAGTACTGGGTTGAGTAAACAACCTATTGTCTACATAAAAAATAACATTAACCAAGCTGAAAAATTACAAGACACATACAAAATATTTAACTCTTTATATATTAATTCATAATATTTTATTATCTCCGGTCAAAGTATCTAGTTTCTAGTTTCTAATATCGCCCATTAAAAATTCAAGCATTGTGACTTTTATATTGAAAATTTTTATCTGAAGGCTGCACTAAATTAACATTAGTCCCTTTTTCAAGCCTTTCTAAATAAGTCCAATAAACTTTATATACATATAAAGGTTCATAAAATATTGAATGACTCGCTTATTTTCAATTATATATTACATTTAACTTTATATGAACTAAAAACATGATGAAAATAATTCGTATCAAGTGAGAAGTGTATACAGGAAATTTTTTGATATTTGACTGTATTCATGTGTTTTTTTTATTTCTTTGTCAATAATTTCTTTATACGCGATATTTCATAACCTTTTTAATAAAACACTCACGAAAGATACAAAAAGTTACTCATTATTCGCGAATTTAATCCAATAATTTTTTTTTATAGAATAGGCTGTGAATAACGCATAATCATGTATTTCATTTTAAACGGATTTTATTTTATTAATTTTATCTGCTTGCTAAAGACAAAATTTAGGATAAATATAATAAATTGGTAGCTTTTGTTGAAGATATTTGCTTTTTTTATTCAAATAAAGGAATTGTTAAGTTTAGAAAGTAACTAATAGAATTTCAATTGGTAAAATATCTTATTTTTCATTTTAGAAATGAATTTCGTGATCCTTTTTATACCTTTCATTAGGGAGAATTTCAGCTTATTAACGAAATATAAATATGGTATATGTTATTTTTATTGTGAAAACATTAGATGATTAGTTATTCCAATAATATGTTTTGGGAATTGGTGTTTATTAGTACACAGCTGTTTCATTAATATTAGTTCATTAATGCAATAATTGATAACGAAGATGTTAAATATGTGCTATTTATACCCATCATAACTCGTTGTTGACATATAAGTGAATATTTAGATAGAGTATGTGTTTTGCACATATGGAACACTTCACAATTTTATGCAAAAAATTTTCCAAAAAATATAGATTAAATTGAGGGATACCTGTATATATATTTCTTATCTGTATTTAATGTGAAATTTCGCTTGAAAGGCATACCAACAATAGTTTAAAAGACCTTCAGCCCCGAATAAAAATAAAGACTGTTATTTTGATTGTGAATATTAATAGCAAATTATGACGTAAATTAGACCCCAAATATTTAAACTTGTATTTATTTATCAAATTTGTATCAAAATTAATTAAATTGCCATTTAATGTTTAATAAACTTTTTTTTGATGCTTACCCTGTGAAATATTACAATAGATTTTTCCGCCAATAAAGTTCAATAAAGATATAATTGCAATCGAATGGAGATTTGAATAGTAAATGAGTGTGCAGGATAAGTTTTATAGCTAGTATAGACAATACTGAATAAAAACTTGGATTTATTAGCAATCTTTTAACAGGGTATATTAGTTTTTTGAATTGTAAGATACTGGATATTTGCATCAAATCATGTGGGTAACAAGGAGCTCAGGGGTATATGCGAGATTATTTAGAGAATCGTCCTTAGGATTTGCTTTTGGTAAGGCAAATAGCAATTTGAAATTCGGAATCAGAAGCATCATCGACATAAGCTACAAGGGCACCACGGAAGAAATTACAAGTTCCTCTAAAGATAAAGAACGCACAATAGCAATAATGTCTTTTAACAATCCGCCTGCCAATACGTTCAACATGGAACATATAACTGAATTCAAGAATGCTTTTGGTAAATTAGAAAAGGATCCTTCTATTAGAGGAGTCATTTTGACCTCATCCTTGAACAATATGTTTACAGCTGGGGTTGATTTACAAACCTTTAGTAGAGATAAACAGTATTTAATGGAGTTTTGGGCACAAATAGCTCAGCTATTCCGACAGATTTATTCTAGCCGGCTATTGACTCTCTCAGCCATAAATGGTCACTGTCTAGCACTAGGAGTAGTATTTGCATTAGCAAGTCATGATAGATTTATGCTCAATGGCCCCTATAAGATTGGGCTCAATGAAGTACAAGTAGGAATTCCACTCCCAATTTGGCTTATTGATGTCTTAAAACAGACCATTTCAGGAAGAATGGCAGAAAAGTTTGCATCCGATGGAAGCGTTATTGGAGTTCAAGAAGCCTTAAAAGTTGGTCTAGTTGACCATAGTTTTGATTCACAAAAAGAACTCTTGGAGCAGAGTTTGGTATATATGAGACATCGTTCAAATATCCCCGAATACTCTCAAGTTCAGACCATGAAAAATGCCAGAAAAGACTTTCTGGATTCTTTCGATAGCAAGGTTGATATAGAAGAGTTTGTTGGACAACTAATGGCAAAAGAGACTCAAGATAGGGTTCGATTAGCCGCGGAGCTGCTATCAAAGAAAAAGTCGCCGAAAAAATAAAAAATAATAATAGAAACTTTATTTTATTTAAATAAACAGTAATATTATTTTCTTCAACAGCTTTTGTATCGTCCAAAGAATCAAAAATCGAAGCAATGTTTAGAGTTCAACGCGAGGAGTATCAGCGGGAGTGTCAGCAGGAGTGGATTCTACTAAACCACAGTCAGCAATGATAACTTCAGTAGCAGGAGTGCTGCCTCCAGTGACTTTAGTGTTTTCAATTTTTTCAACAACTTCCATTCCTTTAGTGACTTCACCAAAAACAACGTGTTTTCCATCCAACCATGAGGTGACAACTGTGGTGATAAAGAACTGGGAGCCGTTGGTGTTTTTTCCAGCGTTGGCCATTGATAAAAGCCCGGGTTTAGTGTGTCTGAGCTTAAAGTTCTCATCATTGAATTTGGCGCCATAGATAGACTTACCACCAGTACCATCTTTGTTAGTAAAGTCTCCTCCTTGGATCATAAAATTCTTGATAACGCGATGGAAAGGACTTCCCTTATAACCAAAACCCTTGGCATGAGTAGCCAATTGCTTGAAATTCTCAGCGGTCTTTGGAACTGTTCCTCCATATAATCCCATTTCAATGCGACCAAGATTTGTATCGCCCTGTTTGATATCGAAATAAACGGTATCGGTAATTTTTGGACCCCTAGCTGAAGTTAAGCCCAGGACTAGTAGCAAGGCCGCCAAGACGGAGAGTACTTTCTGTAAGTTTAATAATGTTGACATATTTACTATTATTTAATAAAGAAAATTAAAAAGTGACAGTTGAACAGAGTTAGTCAAGTTTAGCAAGATCGCCAAAGCCTCTTCATCTAATCTTTAAACCGAAAATAGCTAAGTATAACATCACTTCGATTTCATATCCATTTATCCTACAATCCTTTTAGTGCACAAAACCACCAACCATTTTAAAGATGTGTTTTTTTCTATGAAACGTTATTTGCAAATCATAATATGTCATTTTAGACTTCGTTTATTGTTAGCAAATAATTTGATCGATATGCACGTTTATTTATCGAAGATAAAATAAGTCAATGATAAACCGATACGATTTCGCCATTTCAATACTAGGAATTGTTAGTGGATAATCTCCCATATAGTTTACTCCAATGATTATTATGTTTGCATTTAATTTGTCACCACTCCGTTTCAAGACCAAGCATATTAATTGGCCAGAAGCATTAGTTTAGTGGAACTCTAAAACTTATGTAAAATGAGCCTCATACTATTAACTGATTGGCCCTGTGATTTTTCAGAAAAGCCAAATCAACAGCAAACCAGAACCCAAATTATTTTGGTTTCTATAAAGTTTCCAAAAGTACAAAGATTTTATTTCTGCTTATGTTCTCCGCTTCCAGAAGATAAATATCTTCATTGTGGATATGTTCCTATTTTTTTTGTATAACGGAATTTTATTGTAAGATAACGTCATTAAAAACTATACTAAAAAAATTTGAAAAAAAGAAAAAGACGTATAGAAAAGACTATTATCCTAACTATAATAAGCTCCTCTGCCGGACTACCGGCTGCGTACCTACGGGAAAAGGGTTCAATCTACCAACCGAAAGACCCCCCCCCCTTTGTATTGCTTCAAGTAGGCTGGGCGACTGAGGTTACGTGCAGTCATGAATTAAGCTCTTTGTCAATGAACAACAGTTCATTGAAGCTATTGAGCTCCTAGTCAGAGCCCACTTATAACAGGATTAATAAAATTAGGCTCCTACCTAAACGTGGGATTGATCGATTTGACTTTCCTACAAATAGCTGTATGACTATGAGATCCGTCTGACTGTCGAACGCTGGACTTGTGCTCTAGACTATGTCTCAGCTGTGCTAAACGTTCGATTCCTCTTGTTTCAAGATGGTCCCCCTCTGGAATCGCTGTGCTCTGTCATCACTACTTTCAACCAAGAATAGCACAACTCCGTGCGAAATTTTATTTTCATGTACTTCGAAAAGCACACTAATAAGCCCCTAAGCCAATGCCAGGCATATCACTCTTAGGAGTGCAATTTTTGTGCAAAATTATTCTTATTTGCTCAATTTTTTAATTATTACAATACATGCGAAAAAGGTTGATATTTTTGCACGAAAACACTGGGCTTTAGTCTTTGTTCAAATCACCGATATACCTACCAATAGTTTACTTTTATTTAGAAACCACATATTCTATCTTCAATAAATTTAAAATGCTGCATAACCTCAGCCACTCATCCTACTCGAAGCAGAGCCGAGTAGAGTTTATAAGATGATGTAATCGACTTTATTTTCCCTTAGTCCAGCATATGTTAGACCTGCAGAAGAATTTATTAGCGCCGTTGATTTCAAGATTTTTTACCCCTTGCCCATTTTTTCTCATTATTGGCTTTTTTTTCACGGTTTTTAGTTGTATATTTTTCCAATAAAATCCCTTTATAAAATATTAATTATGAGATGAAAACTCCGCTACATAAATGTAATGATATCTATTAATAGATAAATTTTCCCAACTTATGATTATTGAAGTAAAAATTAAATATGAAAATTATATTGTAAAAAGTGACTTGTACGGTAAATTTCAAAAAACCTGTTTGGATTTTTTTTAGTAATTTATTTGATAAATACATATTAAATAAAAGAAAAAATAATTTTTGATTTTATTCAAACAAATTTTGCAAATATATATATATATATATATATGATTTATTAAGGATAATTAGAAATCAAAAATATCGGTATATCTAATATAAAAGAATTAGAAATTAAGCATTAAAAAATGTAACCTTTTTTTTGTCAGATTTAAAATCTTTAGAATTTATTAGAACGAAAAATTTATAAAAAACTTAGCTATATAAATTTTACTATTTGATAACCTCCATTTACCAAATAAAATCCTAATAAACCCATTTTAAACTAATTTATGATTGTTTATCTTGGTATAAAAAAATTTTAGCCACAAAAGAGAATTAAATATTTTATTGTTTCAATTTTTTTCACCCTTTCAAATTTTCTAAAACTTAATTCAAAATTTTTTAGATATATTATTTCGCCCCTAAGAATGAAATACCTTGCGGTGGTTTAGGGGCTTAATAGTGTACTTTTCGAAGTACACTAAACTAAAATTTCACGCAGCGTTGTACTAATCTTGGTTGGGAGTAGTGGAGACAACGCACAGCGATTCGGAGGACAGCGATTCCAGAGGAGGACCATCTAGAAACAGGAGGAACCGATCGTTTAGCACAGCTGAGACATAGTCTAGTGCACAAGTCCAGAGTTCAACAGTCAGATGGATCTCAGCGTCTAACAGCTATTTGTAGGAAAGATATGTCGATCAAACGTACGTTTGGGCAGGAGCCTAATTTTATTAATCCTGTTAGAAGTAGGCTCTGACTAGGAGCTCAATAGCTTCAATGAACAACAGTTCATTGACAAAGAGCTTAATTCATGACTGCACGTAACCTCAGTCATCCAGCCTACTTATAGCAATTCCAGGGGGGGTCTTTCGGTTGGTAGATTGAACCCTTTTCCCGTAGGTACGCAGCCGGTAGTCCGGCAGAGGAGCTTATTGTAGTTAGGATAATAGTCTTTTCTATACGACTTTTTCTTTTTTTCATATCTTTTTAGTATAATTTTTAATGACGTTATCTTACAATAAAATTCTTTGATACAAAGAAAAAAAAAGATATATTATTTCGTATCAAAAAAAATTATTGTGATAATTTTCATTTTAAAATCAAATTAAAATTTACCTTCAAACTTTTGAATTTAAATCTTTAGAATTTTATAAAAATTAATTATTTTTATGTATACCTTATTAATATATGTATTTTGTATCATTAGTATGCAAATTAAAAAATCAAAACTTAGAAAAAATCTTCAATAAAAACTTATGATGTTAGACGCCACATCTTTAAAAACGAAAAATTCAATTTTAATTGATTTAATCTGAAAACCACTATAAAAAAAAATAAGATCTAAATCTAAAAAAACTTATAGATTTTTTCATATCTTTGATTTTAGAGAAGGATTTAAATATTAACGCACTTAATTATAAAATTTCATCAATTTGATAATCCTTTTGTTTTTTTATTATCAATAAAATTAAGGCTATTAATTAAAAGCTCTATAATTTTTAATAAAGATATAAAATATTTATCATGGCTCATATTTTGTTATATATCATAAAAAATTTATTAAAAAATTTTGTGTTATTGATTAAACAAAATATTCACTTTTTAATTGTTGGATGGAAAAAACAAAAAAACTGTACATGTAAAATCCATTTTCATGAAAATTTCGAATTAGGATATTAAAAAAAACCAGTTTTATTAGCCATATTATCATTTTAATAGGGGAAAATCTTGGTTTTAAAAAATTCCTAAAATATTGGCCTATATAAAAATCATAAAAAAGCAGCCATTTTTTTAATAAAGGTATGGTTTATTCATGAATAATAAAGTAATAAAATATAACGAACATTATTCGTTTAATACTATTTAATGAATATTTTTACTGTCTAAATTTTCTATATTTACTTGTTAAAATTTTCATGTATTAAATTCGCTATTTATCTATTTTTTATTGTAAAAAAAAATGTAGAAAAAAGTATATTCAAAAATTATTATTAAAAATATACAAAGTAAGAAAAAAATGGTTTTGTAATCAATAAAATCTCTAATAAAAAAATTAAAAGATTACTAACACCAATTTTAAAGTAAAATTTAAAAGAATTCTAGCTTCTAAATAATAGAGAAATAAATAATTTAAAACATTAATGAATAAAATTAATATTTAATAAAAAAATAATAAAAAAATTGTCATATATGTACTTAGAATAGGCATATTTCGCTTTAATTCATCACATAATAACGTGAATATTATAGGTAAATTTGAAATCTTGCCAAAAAAATATGAAAATGCAAAATAATACATTCTTATGTTTTTGCATGTATCTGTAAAAATTTATAAAATGCAAATTTAAATGGCGTGAAAATAGGATAAATAATTTTTAATTAAAGGTTTTAAGGTAAAATACATATGACTGTAAAGGTATTATAGTGTATATATATTAGCTTGTTTAATACACATTTTTTGAAGATTTTTTTTCTTTTAATGAAAATATGAAAGTATAGATGCCAAAATGATCTCAATTTCACAATATGATAATATATTCAGAATTTTTTTCATACTTATGTTGAATTGAAAAAATTTAAAACTATATAAACATCTTTTTTTTTCTTAAAAAAAATTAAATAATTTATTAGAAAATTTTTAATTATAAAAGATTATTTAATCTCAATTTTTAGTAATTGTAATTAAAATGAAAATATTTTAGATTGCATAAATATAAAAATTTAAAAAAAATTATGAAAATAAAAATGATTTTTCTCTATTATGTTTAGAATCGAATCTATTTAAAATAAATTAGTCGAAGAAAAATTTAAAAATAAAATAAAATTTGGCTAATTTTGAAACGTCATTCAAAAAATAAAAATCAAAGCTGCTTTTTTAAGAAATTTATTTTTTGTACTTTTTTTTAATAAAATATATATAATTAATTTCCGAATTATATTTCATAATTCGGAGATGGTTTTAAAATGCAAAAAAAAAAAAAACTTTGAATGATTTTGTATGAAGGTAAAATCTAAATATATTCTTAAAAAGGTAGATGGGGGGGGGGGTTATGCTATTAATAATATAGATATTTTATTATTATTGGTAGAAATCAATGGAATTTTTATAAAAAATTCAAATTCAAAAAAGAAAATAGATACAATCTTTACAAGCCCTGTTTGTGAGATAAATACACAAAGATTTTAAATATGGTGCCTATCTACTACAAAATATCGCAAAGCATTTATAATTTTGGTTAATATTTGACAATAAAAGGGATCAATAGTTTAAATAAAAGATAAAAGGTATCAATCAATCTTTTTTTTTCTTCTTTTGAAATAATATATAATTAATTAATTTTCGGTTAAAAATATGAATACTAATAATTATATTTTTATTTTCTGAATAGAGGCGTAGTCAATAAATAAGCACTAAGAAATTGAAATTAAATTTGTTTACGATAAGGTTCATTTAGTCAAATGTAAGATATTATAAAAAATCAAGAAAATTATGCGAAATTTCAGATTGAAACCCAAAAAATTCTTTAAAAGATATGTTTTTTTAATAATTTATGGAGGGGGTGAATGTAATTTTCATTTAACGAAGTGATAAGGCTAGAGCAAGAGTGAAATGTGTGTATTAATTTGTATATAGGGGAAGAGAAACCGTTGAAAAATTAAGATTTTTAAAGAGGAAAAGTAAATTTGAGACTAGGAAGGGTTAGTATATGGATTTTCAACTATATATTTGGAAAAAGCTGGGATAAAAAAAATAATTTAAGAGTGACATCTTAAGAAAAGTGAAAAGGGAAGCTTTACAACTGAGAACATGAGGACAATTTTGTGTATTGAAAAAAAAGGTAAAGTACAAATATTTTACCATTTTTAGAAGCATTCAATAACAATTTTTTAACTGGAATAAAAACATAAAATGTTAGAGCAGAATATTTGAGAGGGGAGGATTCTAGAAATATCGAATTTGGTATAAGAAATATTGGGAGGGCTCAAAAAATTTAAAAAATTATTATAATTTCCATAAATAATAAACAGAAGGCTGTTTAAAGTTTATTGGTGCTATCAGTTTTTATTAATAATGGAATTGCATTAGATATAGTTTAGATAATTTGATTTTATTTTTGGGAATTTATTAAATTCTGAAATAAACGACTAAAATAGTTTTCAGAAAATAATTATGATCAATAATTACAATATCACAATTTTTTGGAAGTGTTGAAATTTTTTTAAATGAATTTGTGACCTTCAGAAGACTCATTAGTAATAAAATATTTAAAAAAAATTATTAGTAAAACAGATAAAAAAAGAGAATATTAATTTTATAAATGGCTGTGTTCATGTTAGTCATTTTGTTGGAGTTGGAGTCTAAGAAAGTATCACAAATATTTTCTGACATTTAAGCTTTGCTTTTAGAGATATATTTAGTTCGGAAAGGTTTGTAAATACAATTAGATTTCCTTGTAATTTACAAAATTTCAATACAAGATTTTCTATTAAACTCAAGCCATAGTCTTTATCTAAAAGAAAAACGATCCATTGCAAGATGATTCAAGGTTTTTACAAGTATAATTCATATTTGCTCAAATACGAAAATCAAATAAAAAAGAAAAAACTGTAACATACATATTTTCCGATATATAATATTTATTGATTCAAAGACTTAATATCAGTTTTTTATTAGTTAAGTATCTTATATTCATTGAAAGAGATGGCTGTATATTTTCATGTCTAGATTACTATTTTTTGTATTTTTTAAAAGTGCAAACAGAAAAATCAAAGAAAAAAGAATTTGAATTAGAGTAGATCATTTATTTTATTTGTTGCTAAAATCTATATTTTAAAAAAATTTAATTTTATGGGAATATTTGCAAATCGACACTAAAGGAAATTATAAGCTATTATTTCCTCATCAGGTTTAAAGCCTCAGTTGGGGCGAAATAAACACAAGAAGCTTATTTATTTTAAAAAAGATGTTTTATTGAAATGCGCGAATTCTACATTAAACAGTTTAGTTAATTCCACAATAGTTGACTTAACTTAAAGAAAATAGATTATTACAATAGAAATCTGGAGAAGTTTGGGGAATGGTTGACAAAAGGAAGCGTGCAACTGTGGAGAAAGAATAATATGCAGACTTTTTATCCATCAAGACTGCTCTAAAAACTATCAGCTGTCTGTTTGGCTAGGATGATGGCTGGGTTTATTCTAAAGGGCTATAAATGAGAGAGATTACAAAGTAAAAATGATCTTAAATTTTTTGTTTGGGACATTTTATTATTATTCAGATTTGTATTTTGTTTGTTTATTTTTTCTTTGCCAGATTTTTTCAGTCAATAAAAGTAAAATTCCCAAATTTATACTTAAAAAAGTCCAAATTTAGAAACAATCGATTCTGATTAGTCACCTGAGATTATTCCGCTAATCAATGCCAATTGGCTGATCAGTTTAGTTTCTTTTCTTTTTTTTTAATAAAAAAGTCTGGCAAAAATTTTTTCTCAATGAAAAAAAAATAGCGAAATAGGAAAAGTAGAATTTCTAGCAAAAGCCCACTAAAAAATATATATTTTTCTATATATCGAAAAGAGATTTAGTGTGAATATCTTTAAACCACACTTTTCTTTTGCGCTAGCCTTTGTAAAACAAGATTCCTCCAGCATATTTAATTTAACAGAATTCAGCAAGAAAGAAAAGAAAAGAGAAATTAATATAAGAGAAATCATGGCCAAAGACAAATTTCTGACCCGACCTGTTGGGGACAAAGAGGGCAGATTTTCGGGGAAACGACGAGCTGCTGGTATGAAACAAGGTGGTTCCAACTCTACCAAAAGAACCAAACCCGCTTTTAATTCTAAGCGGCCCGAGAAAGACGACAATGACGATTTCGATCAAGTCGGTGTAAATGCCGATTTTAGCGATAGCGATAGCGAATCCGACGTTGCTAGTCAAGACAGCGATTCGTTCCTCGGCCCTGAAACTGAAACCGAACGAAGGTTGCGAATAGCTAAAGAATACGTGTCCAGTTTAAAGAAAGATGCAGGTACCTTTTATTTCTTTTTCTTTTTTTTAAACAAGCCGTCCTTATTTTTACAATTGTCTTTAATCCTTATTCAAAACCTCAAATTTCAAAGTCTTTTTTTTTCAATAAAAAAATATGGGTTAATCCGTGATTTTTTTTCATGAGTAGAAAGTATGGAAGCTGATGCCGAACAGATCGATGCGGATTTGATTTCTTCAAGATTGCAGCAGGATGTGGATGATAGTTTAGGAAGAATTCACAAGAGAATTGCCGATAATTTTAAGACTAATTTATCCTCCATTGAGCCCATAATCTTCAAAAACGGCCACCATTTATCCGTAACTTGCGTCCAAATTTCTCCCGATGGAAAATATGTTTACAGCGGTTCTAAAGATAACAGTATAGTCAAATGTAAGCTAAAAAAATAACTGAGTTCTCCCTTTTTTTTCATTGGTTGTTTTTAGCTGAATAACTGTTAATATCCTCCTTTTATCTCTATTTTTCTGGATAAAAATTATAAAAAAATTCCAAATTTATTAGGGAGTCTTGAATTAAAAAAACGAATAAAAACTATAAAGGGTCAAAAGAAGGGCGGAAAAATTTACAATTTAGGACATTGTGATAGCGTGTTGTGTATGGCTATTTCCTCAGATGGAAAATTCTTGGCTACTGGATCTAAAGACAGGCTAATTCATATTTGGGATGCATCCACAATGGACTATTTAAACACTTTCCGACAGCATAAAGATTCCGTAACTGGACTAGCCTTCCGCAAAGGTCAAAACCAACTATATTCATGTTCCATGGACCGGATGGTTAAACTGTGGAATGTCGATGAACGAGCCTTTATTGAAACCTTATACGGTCACCAGGACTCCATCGGTGATATATGCACCCTCCAGAGAGAACAGGCCGTTACTGTTGGCTGTCGAGACAAGAGTGCTCGTGTCTGGAAAATTATCGATGAAACTCAGCTCGTTTTCAGAGCCGGTGCTACAACTGAAGTTTCCAAGGTTTTAAACTCCTCAAACTCGCTGCAAATAGATCAAGACGATTCTTTAACTCTGCCCGGCCAAGAGTCTTTTAACGAAGAGGATATCGATATCGACGATGCTGCGTTTGCCCTCACTTCAAAGGGTCTTAACAAAGCAGTCGTCTCCATTCTAAAACAATACAAAAGAGACATTAAAACTGCTATTGATCGCAAAGTCGATTTTGTTGAAATGTCTGTAGATACAGTATCCATGTTGGATGAAGAAACATTTATAACTGGTGGAGATTCAGGGTAGGTCAATCCACATACTCCTTTTTTCCTCTTTTACTTGTTGCATCATCTTTTACTTGTTGCATCATCTTTTATCTTGTTGCATCATCTTTTATCTTGTTGCATCATCTTTTGTCTTGTTGCATCGTTTATTTACATGTAATTTCATATTTGTATGGGTGTTAATTATTTTAGGGCAATTTCATTATGGAGCTTCAGCAAAAAGAAGCCAATATTCACATTCCATATTGCGCATGGAATCGAGGAAGAAGGTGCGACATTCTACCCACGTGGGATATCATCACTTTCATGCATCCCCCTATCAGACATGTTTGTAAGCGGCTCGTATGACGGATCTATCAGGATATGGAAAGTCAATGCTAACAAGTACCAAGGGTTCAAGCTCATAAACTCAATCCCTGCGTTAGGCTACATCAACGGGCTAGCCTGCTATGAACACAAAAGCACCAGCCGCAATCCGCTATTAACAACACCTAATCCCATCACTATTGTGGCTGCTGTTGGCCAAGAGCATAAATTGGGACGGTGGGGTCGCATTAAATCGACGCGAAACAGCATCCAAGTATTTAGAATAGAGCCATTCTTTAAAAAATAATCTTTTTCTCTTTGAAAATTTACTCCCCCTCTCCCCCATCTAACTCTCTATCTCTTTCTTCCATCTGCCATCCTTCCCACAATTAATATCATATTGAAAAAAAAAAACTTTTAATCGTAGTTGGCATAATATATATATATTTCCAGTTAAGAGTGTTTAGCTCTTTTAGAAGCAATACTTTTCCTTTAAAAAGACAAACAGCGAAAAATATTCTGTTTGTGATACTTAGCATTTCTTTTCTCTTCCATTATCTGTCTCTTTCCAAACCCATAAAAATCTTCAACTTTATTTCATTATGAACCAAGACTATTGAATTAGGGCAGTTCTTTTTTATAAACTATTCAATATCTAACCACAGCCCCAACTCCCACCATCTTTTTATTTTTAATGTTTTTATAGAGGAGAGATACATTCTTTAAAATATATGGAAAAGACATTTAATGATATTAAAATAACAAATAACAACATTCTTTTTTTTTTTATCATTTGGTTCATTTGAACTGGAACTTGGACTTGGTAAATATTTATCCAGCGGGATAATTTTTAGAGAAAAATATAATAGAAAAGTAAATGAATTTGACTGATATTTACTTTTCCAATTGTTTCAAATTTTAAAGATGTGGTATATATTTTTTTAAACAGTATTGGAAACTTGGTCTTTTGCGGGGGAGGGAAATGAAAAAGAATAGGTAAAGTTTGTAGAAACCGGAATATATTAGAATATTGTCTTATCTTCTGATTAATAAATAAAATAAAATAAAGGAAGGGTGTGGGGTATTTGAAAGGGCCCAGACCCACTACCTGGCCTCAACCCAAACTTTTCACCTTAAAAACCACGAGGTTCGGTCACTAATGTTTTAGAGTCCCATATAAATATCAAGTTATAGCAACATTATTCTAGATTTTTTAAATTTTTTTGAAATCATCTTGTGTTTCTAAATCCATAAACTAGTAATTCTAGAACTGGTTGATTTTGGCTCTATTCCCGTCATCTCCACTCTCCTCCACCCAAAAGATGTTTCTTTCGACATTGAAAAAACTAGTTTTTTATTTGTTGCAACGATATAAATATTAGCCACGTGGATGGGAAAAGGGGGGGGGGATTAAAATTCAGAATCAAGTTCTGGATTATACAATTATTTTTTTTTTTGGTAGGGGAGAAAAAGAAATCTGCTTGAATGATCAAAGTTTTTTTTTTTAATCTATAATGTATAAAAGGAGATTTATGGTATCGAATGCAAATCAGCAATACATTCATAATATACTTTTTTTTGGTACAAACATTCTCATTCTCATAACTAATTAGCTTAAAACTGCATTAATACAACCACATCAATACAATTACATTAATTTTCAACTACATTAATATAATTCATAAAACTTACAACCATATTAATACAACCTCATTAACTTACATTTAATCAATTACTCCAAACATAATATAATTTTCAATAGCAAAAAAAAAAAAAGAAAAGAAATCACAGGCATATATAAAAATTGTCTTTATTAATTTTGCACTCTTTTAAAAAAATTCTTCTTTGCTACGTTTTCTAGTTTCTTTAATTTAATCATAAATATAAGATGGCACTGATAAAGTACATTTTTGCACATTTGGTCATCTGTTCTGCATTTATGAGTGTTCTATCTGTCCCGATAGATATGAACCTCGTATCTGAGATGAAACAGCCAGTTTTGCCATTACCTTCCAGTTATCCAAGTTCTACCCACTATTTCCAACCATCAACAGCCAACACCCGTATTTACCAAAAGAGTAAGCTTTCTTTTTTTTTCTTTCTTGTAAAAAAAAATCTAGTTGTTGAATATGATTATTTACTTTTGGTGGGTTTGTAAAATAGGGAGTTATGGTAAACCAGCAGTACACTTTGAGGGCGCTAAACAGAATTTACAGAACAGCGATATTGCAGAGGATACTGATGCCAGCGAAGGTGATACGATTGTCACTTTTACGTCTGATAATACATCCACTACGCCTACTTCTGAATCCATTACTTCATCTACATCCTCCGCTCCTTCAGTTTCTTCTACATCCACATCCACGTCCACAACCTCAACCACGTCCTCGTCCACTTCCTCAACTACCACACCCACATCCTCAACTACCACGCCCACATCCTCAACGACAACTACTTCCTCGACAACAACGACTTCCTCAACCACACCCACACCTACATCCACGCCCACAACCTCAACCACGTCCACGCCCACAACCTCAACCACGTCCACTTCCTCAACTACCACACCCACTTCCTCAACAACAACTACTTCATCAACCACATCCACATCATCGACAACAACTACTCCTTCAACAGAAACCACTCTTTCTACGTCTACCTCTTCTACTTCCACTACTTCATCTACGGAAACGTCAACATCAGAGACATCAACATCAGAAACATCAACATCAGAGACGTCAACATCAGAGACGTCAACATCAGAGACATCAACATCAGAGACATCAACATCAGAGACATCAACATCAGAGACATCAACATCAGAGACATCAACAACAACCTCATCAACAACAAGTCCCTCGACAACAGACACTTCAATCTATGGATCAACTTCTGTCATAATAGTTGATGATACCATAACTGTAGTAATAACTGAGGAAACTACAGTAACTACTTCTCTCCCGAACACAACCCTCTACATCACCCCTACCACCACTTCTATACTCACTGATACTGTTACCACCACATCCACCACCTCTGAATCTGTCACCACTAGTTCCACCAGCACTCTTACTACCACCTTCACTACCACTTCCACCTCCACCTCCACCTCCACCTCCTCAAGCGATACTTTTGCTACTGATGTGTTTACCTCAACTGATACAACCACATCCACTGATACAACCACATCCACTGATACAACCACATCCACTGATACAACCACATCTACCGATGTAACTACCTCAACTGATACAACTACAACTATATCAACCGATACAACTGCCTCAACTGATACAACTACAACTATATCAACCGATACAACTGTCTCAACCGATACAGCAGCGACTACTTCTGCTACAGATACAGCAGCTACTTCATCGACCGATACAGCAGCTACTTCATCAACCGATACAGCAGCTACTTCATCGACCGATACAGCAGCTACTTCATCAACCGATACAGCAGCTACTACATCGCCTACGGATACAGCAGCTACTACATCGCCTACGGATACAGCAGCTACTACATCGCCTACGGATACAGCAGCTACTACATCGCCTACGGATACAGCAGCTACTACATCGCCTACGGATACAGCAGCTACTACATCGCCTACGGATACAGCAGCTA
>LSSL01005512.1:0-18796 GCA_001953115.1 Smittium mucronatum
CAATCGCAATCATATACACAGTTGAATTTACATATTCAATTAAATTAACTAAATCAAAAGCAAAAGCAAAGTTAATACTTCAATCTAATCAAGCAATATAAATGTCATATTTCTTTTATATTCTATAGTTAAATTCATTACATTTTTAATACATAGTAAACTTATCGATTTTTTCAAACTCTTTAGATTTTTTTCTAGTTGTAGGGTTTTTCTGTATTTTCTAAAAAATATAAAAATTTTATATCTTTTAACCCTGAATTTTTTTATTACTCTTTATCTTTTTTCTATTCCATGCAAAATGCTATGACCATTTTTGACAAAATGCTGTGTTCTAATAAAAATTAAATTTTATCAATCCAAAATTATATTGGATAAATGTAAGAATTAATTATATTGAATTTCCTAAAAAGATTAAAGACTTCCCTGACTTTCCTTTGGATATTGTAATTTTATATTTTTAATTATTCTTTGATTTTATTTGATATAAAATGGTTTAATTGAAGTAAATAGCTCAATAATATCGAATAAAAACAGTAGGGGTCTCGAAATCACATACTAGTTTAAAAAAAACTGAAAATTACAAAAAAAACGTTTGTCAAAACCACATAAAACATAAATATTGAAATATTATTTTGACACAATCAAGGATATATATTTTAAAAAAGATGAATTAATTTTATTTCATAATTTTACACTCAAGTTTATATGTATAACTTATATTATATTTTGATAAAATTATTAATTTAATCGGATAAAAAATGTTCATTTAATTTTGAAAAATTATTAGGCACAGTATTATTGTTTCTGTTATTGATTATCAATTTTTCGAAAAAAAATTGGTAATTAAAATTTAATTTATGATGAAGGAATCAAAAAATAAAATAGATGATTCAAATTTGACGGTCTTAATGGATCTTTATGTACTAAAAAAAATAGTTTCCGGTAAATTCAATATCGAAATTAAAATTTAAGTTTTATCTTAGCCAATTTATTTATTATTTTTCATTCGATTCATTTATGTAAATTTTTAAAAATAGATATATAATAAAATTTCAATCACCTAAAGACTTGATTGATTTTCAATTTATAATTTTCAAAACTAGCACCAAGTTAAATAATTATATTGACCAATATAAAATCATATTATTGTTTTATGAATCTAAAAAAATTTCAAAAATAGATGAAAAGATAAGTTTATCGTTTTTAAGATTTTTAGACCCGTGAATACATAATATTCGATCATTCGAGTGCTAATTGGTCTAGTTTAAATAAATTTATGACTTGATTATAAAATCGAAAGTATCTACTGTATTGGTTCTATATACAAAATATAAACATTCTAGGATTTTAATTGATCCCCCGATGAGGAAAATACGCCTATGACTGTTTTAGTTTTAGTTTTTTTAGAAGTAAATAAGGCATAAATTTTAATATTTCCTATTTTAGGAGGTAATTCATACCTAAAAAATATTTAAGAATGAATTTTTAAATATTTATCTACTAATTTAAAAGATAAAAAATACATTTATAGATATTGTATCCAAAATAGGTAAAGTATATTATATTTTTCTCGTAAATTTGATTTTAGACTTTTTCTTACGTTTTAATATCCATATTTTCCAAAAAAGGGAAGATTAATACCCAAATTATTTAAAAATATTATATTATCATTGTATATTACTATAGTTTCCCCAAAAAATCCTTATATTATTCAATAAATCGGCTGCTTTTTTCCACTGGAATCTTGTACGAAAATTTTCTTGTTTATACAACTTCCTTGATTAATATTTTATTTTTTACTTTTGACTTTGAAATTTCTATCCTTTAATTTTCCAATCGATTTTTTATTTCCTCTAATGTCAAAATTGGATCCACTGAAAGGATTTTGATATTATTGAGAATAAATTTGACATGTTCTATTTTTTTCCCAAAAGGGAGCAAATTCTTATGGATTGAGATTTAAAAAAGCAATACTTTTATATAAACTCTTAAAGTTATTTTTTATAAAGTTAAAAACTAAATTCCGAATAAAAAAAAACCTCTTAAAGTTAGGCATAAAATTTTTCAATATAGAATAAATAAGTTTACTGGTTGTAATTTTTCATTTTTTTAAGAAAAATTATTTATCATTTCTTTTTTTGATGCCATTCCTTTATCTCTTCATCCTTCATTGAATTTTCAATAATTTTTATTATTTTCACAGTAATCAGAACTTGTGTCACTTATGATAATATAATCCCGAATAAAATACTAATAAAAAATAAATTTTATTATATATATATAAAAATAATCCCACAGAATAATTCTGAAAGTATTATTTTTTTGCATATTTTTTTACAAAATAATCCAAATAAAATACGAAAAGATTTTTTTAAATAAATATTTAGCCGTTCTCTATTAAAATAATAATAATTACAAAAATAGAATTTTTGGAAATATATATTTTTACAATTCTAGTTAAGGATTATGAATAACCTAAAAAGATTTTTTTTTTGGAAACAGTTTTATTCCAGATAAACTTATTACATACCAAAAATTACGTTTTATTTATAGCATTTTATATCTGCTTGGAATTTTCAAATGGCAATACTTATTAAAATTTAAAATTTTAATAGAAAAAAAATTTCCAATTCAAATTGTACTTTGGGTTTAAGTTTAAATTCCAATCGATTCATCTTTAAATAAATCTTATTGATCTAATTTAATTTCTTAAAATATCATTTCTGATTTCCCACAAATATTTACAACAATAATGATCATTTTTTTGTAAAAACTATATAAAAAAGGTTGATAACTTGAAATTTTTGAATTTATTGGCCAATATTTCATCGCATATAATAAAAAAGCCTATAATTATCATATTTTTTTCAAATAGGTTAACTAATAATCATATATAAAATATAGAACCCAAGGTTTTTTGTAATTTTAAGTGTATTTTTTTTCAAATAATATAAAAATCCGAAAGTTTTTATACATTATGTTACATAAATAAACTTGAGGGAAAAAATATGAAGTAAAAAGAATATCTAAACATATTTATCAAACAAAATTATTCAAAAATATTATTTCAATATATATATATATATATATATATATTATCCAGAAATAAGTTAAAACGTGATTATTTTATTTGAATATGGGCTTTATTATAGTTGCAATTTGTTTTTATTACATTTAATTATTTTATCCGTATAATTAAGCAAAGGGGTTTATCATTTTTTCCGAAATTTTTAACCTTTTTTACAGTGGATTTATCATTTGAATCAAATTTTTCATAATTTGGGCCAAATGTTTTATAAAAATGTGAAAAACTGATATTATGGAATTGATTATTTTACCAAACAAAGCTTTGTTCACCAGTAACTAAGGATTTCTATAATAAAAAAATATTTCATTAACCTAAGTTTACATCCATGAAAAAAATTTATATATCCAATAATCATTATTATCATTTAAAATGTGATATATGGGAGATTATTAACCCTAACAGATGCTTTTTTCCAATAATTATTGTAGAGTTATTTTATTCAAGTAAACTATTGACTTAGTTCTATTTTTAGTTTTAAAATTTGTGGTAAATTTTCCTATTTTAAATTCTACACAATTGATATTTGCTACTATTACTTTTTTAGGCGAATAATAATCATATTATTATTACTGGATATTTTTATTAAAAAGTAAATAAAAAACTTTTAATAGTAAAACGTATGTTCTTCTAAAGAATCTGCCATATTTATACATAAATACTTAAAAATGTATTTTATTTGCCATATTTAAATAATAACAAATGATACATGTAATTAAAACATAGGTTCAGTAAAAAAATTAAATATTTTTCCCAATGGAAAAAAACTTCCATAAGCATAACTGGATGCTAGAAAACTGAAAACGATATAAATAAAGAAGCTTAGAAATTTGGAACGACTAAGATTTTCACATTTTTTCCATCTCCTGGTAACAATTATTCAAACCCATATATCTTATTCGAGTTTTTTCTATTTTTTACTATACTATTCACCATGGCATCCCCAAATAAACTTGATCCTTAAAATAGGCATGTTTTATAGGAATCCCTAAGTCCAAAGACATATTTAAAGAAAGAGAATTTATTTATTTTATTTTTTAGCGCAATAAAAGCGAATTTATATCAGATCTTTACTTATGTTAATATTCTTATATTATATTAATCTCATTAAAGATTTAAATGAACCAATTTAATCAAAAAAAATTATTTATTATATAACTTTTCAAAGCCCACCACTTATTATTTTCTTTTTATAAAAGGAATGATTTAAAAACCGTAACATTAGATATCACCAATTTTTTCTATTTCTATTTTTATTTCTATTTTATTTTATTTTCTGCAAAAATAATTTATTAATTTTTCGAGTTTTGGAATATTGGCATATTCCCTAATTTAAATTAATGAAAATTGGAATTTTTTCCAAAAAATTTATACTAAAAAATCAGGACACTTTTATTTGAAATGAATTCATTTATTTTAAAGTTGATATGATCGAAAAAAATAACAATTTTTCATTTCATTACAACTATTGATAAGTGAAAATTAAATCAATGGAATTTTATGTTATTTTTTTGTAAATCGCGATTTTAATTATTATTATTAAAGTGAAGCCTTTTCTTAATCTATATTAACTCTCAAGGTAAAAAATAAAAAAAATAATTGTGAACTTTAAAAAAGTTTTATTTATGATTTTTTTGAATTTTACTGCAAAATTTTATCATAATTTAGAAAAAATTTATCTAAGCCAAAATAAATCTAGATTTATTTTAAATAAAATGATGAATATTTGAAAAGGGATAATTAATAGAATATTTAATAATCAAAAATCCTTCAATCAATCATTGATGTTGGGCACTTAAACCAATAAAGTAATCTCAATATTATAGTTATGAAAATAGAATAAATTATATATTATATAAGAGTATTATTTAATACTCAGTTAATAAAGTGTAAAAAAATTAATAAAAATTTTAAGCTTTAAATACACCAGAACTTATTTTCATAATTTCAAATGGCAAGGACAGATCGATTACTTGCTAGTTACTTATACAGGTTAAATTTTTTGTATTCGAGATCATAATAACCGAAAATTTGAGTTTAAGTTAAAAAAATTTATGTATAATATCTCATTATGACTATAATTTTTTATCTTTTAAAATATAATTTCCACATTTTCTTGATGTCGCATGCAGGTAATATATAACCAAATATAACTTAACTATTTCAGATTATTTTTTTAATGTGGAACATGCTTTATTTTATAAAATCTTTATCTGAGCATTAAAAACAAATTAAATCAAAATATTTATGATAAAAAGTATTTCTTTACTGGAGAAGAAGCAGAAATATTGAAAACCCCTGTTTTTATGCAAATTTAGATCATTAAAATTACAACATAATTTCAGTCAGCGCTTTACCAATAACCAATTTCTATATATTTGATGAAATTATTTTATTTTTAATTTAATTTATTTATATTTTGTTTTGAAATTTTTTAAAATAGAGTTTTATTAACTTAAAAATTTCAATGTTGGTATTAACAAGCATGGGTTGCAAAAGGTTATAACTTATGCTCACGAATAAAATCAAAAAAATTATCTGAATCTGAAAGATAGAAAGAATTTCAACGAGAATTTTTTTAAAGTTTTTTCGATAAAGTTAAACATTTAATTATGCGGTCCTATTTAACATATCAAACAATCACGAGTTTTTGAATTATTATTTGTATATTTTTTTTTAATTTTTTTTTGCACTTCTCTAGCGAATAAAAAGAAAATAACTCATAATATAAAGAAAATTTTTATTAGTTAATACTCCTTTAAAATAAATTAATGTTAAAAAATAAATATACAGTTTGTGAAAATTTGGAATCATATTTAGAAATTATTTAAAAATAGAGTAAAATTACCGAAAAAAAAATATTTAATTTTTTTATATTTTAAATACAAATTTTTGCCTTCCTCTCTCTCCCAACAGCCTCAAAACCACTTTTATTCCATATTACTTTTAAACAATTATCTATTAAACCATCTTTACTTTCTTTCATTTTTTTCAACCTCTTTTTTTTCCATCATCTTGTTTCCTTATAATCAAGTTGTTTATATGATTGCCCTTTTTTACTCAAAATATTTTAATAAGCCATCTTCTTCACCATATTTAAACTCCTTTTTTTAGCATAAATTTATTTTTTCCACCTTTTTTCGCACAATCTGATTATCCAGTTTTTATATTTTCGCAGATTATATATATTCTATACTTTTTTTTAAATTTTAGTTTTTTTTAAAACGTTAATTTATATTTTTTAAAAACGAATCTGTTTCTTATTTTCTTACATATAGTTATATGAAGTTCAATTTTTTTTGCTGCTTTTTTGATATTTTTTTTCATATCCCGATTTTTTATCTTTGACCATCACTCATCATAAATTTGGGATTTAGACCTGAAAAATAAATCATATACATCAAAATATGATTTGACAATAAAATAATACCAACTAACATTTTTTTAAAAAAATAAATCTCTTTTACTTATTAATTTGCTTAGTTTTTATTTTATTTATTTAAATAAATATTAATGTCATTTGATATTTTTTTTTTTTCTGAAAAATTTTTATGAAAAAAATTATGGTAGAAAACTCTGTAAATATTTTAAATCATACTTTCAGATAGGAATAAATCATCATCATGGTAGCTCTACTAAAATTTAATTACTCTTTTCATTAGGCTTAATCCCTTTGATATTTTTCCAATTTGGGATTTAAATTTTTTTGAAAGCTCTTTTTTCTCGTTTAAATTGACATGCTTGATTATTTCGTCTTCAATTCTGCTGCCATAAAGTTCTTCTCCATATCTTATATTCCTAATTTTTTTTGATTTCTTCTGAAACAACGACCTTAAATTCTAAATTTGAGCAAATATTAACATATTTTAGTTAATTATTCGATATTTTTATAGTCATATTACCGATTCTATAAACGAAGTCCAAGGGTTATTTTTTTCCAGGCTCCTTGCATAAGTGAAGAAAATATTTTTCATCAGCATTCTGAGACTATAAATAGTACATATAATATATAAAAATCTCAACAAAATCTTAACAAAATCTCAATTGAAGCATAACCCGACCTTATGGTTGTACCCATAATATCAAATTATTATTTTATATAGTGGCCTTAAATGTAAAATCTAATCCTTAGTCGATGTTTTGTGTCAAAAGAATAGTTTTGGATAGAAAAAAATTTACTTCAATACCATCAAATAGACCATCAGGATATTTTCAGTGTAAATATGAATTATCTATTAAGAAAATAGTTTTGAATTTTATTTTATTTTTTTGTAGTACTTTTTGAAATATGATATAAGATATTTAATGAATATTTGTTAAATATTTCCTTAATCTTGTAGCATATTTTAAATCTTCTTAATATCACTATGAGGGGTTTTTTATTCAATTGATTCTTGCTTTTTCTCTTTTAATAAGGGCATATAACCATGGGCTTCAATTTAAGGTCACCTCTGGAATTCGACTGTATAATTAAGGTAAATATATCTCTTGAGTGCTTTAACCTCGGTGAAATCAATCCATTTACAACGAATAGGCATATAAAAGCTAAATCAATATTTAAGAATGCGGAGTATTTAACTAAACTATAAAATCGAACTCTTTTTTAAAAAAATATGTGATATTGATAAATACTTGCAACTCAATTAAACTTGAATTTTCCATTTACACTTATTTTTACAAATCAACCCCATTTATATAACTTTTTTCTCCTTTTAAGTAAAAACACTTTTATTTACGTAGTAAAATTTTATTAAAAAACTGCGATAATACTGATTTATAGAGATTGTATTCCAAATTATGATTTGGTGTATTTAAGGGGGTCTTTTGCGCTAATTGCATAATCTATATTATAATAATCCTTTTAAAAATAGCTATCATTAAAGCAATCATAGCCAAAATCAGTTCTTTCATCCAAAAACTTCCCTAAAAGGCTTAACAGTTTTGAGGATTTTGTGCTAATTTGGCGGATTTTTATTCGCTAACCAAAAATATATTCATTTAACCCTTTCTAGGCCAAAATTTATATCCCGCTCCTATTTGATAATATTAACAATTCCTGTTGGCCCATAATATCAATTTACTCAATAACATAAAAGAATTGTTGATCTAATGATAACATTGGACGAAAAATATAAGTCATTTTAATGCCTTCATCCCTGAAAAAGTTAAATCATCTAATTCCGCTGTTAACATTCTATCGAGATAAAAGCTTGAAAAATATCTACTTGTTATAATTAATATGTTAAACTCTGATTTAGAACATTCTGCCAATGAGAAAAATTCTGTCGCCGAGGTTGAACCTTCAGAATCAGTTAAAATGCCCATTGATATTCAAAATGTTCATTCCTCAAATTCCTTGGTAGCAAACTTTACCTCTGAGGAAACCAAGAATTTATTAGTAAATAGTGACCTTGATTCTCCAATTGCGGAACTGGAATCAATTTCTTCGAAGATCCCTGATGATCCTTCAAATCCCAAACTTTATACTGTAAATAATTCAACAGAATCCATTCCAACTAAACCTAGCTCGGAAATCAACATTCCTGAATCCATTTCTTCAGAATCATCAAAGACTCCTGAAAGTTCAATCCTTCCTAATCACCCGGATTCAAAAACTGGTATTATCCCGCCTTTAAATATGGATTTCGAAGACGAACTCCCTGAATCCATTAAAGTTTCTTTAAATGATCCTGTCTCCAATAAACCCTCTTCTACTGATACAGCTCCTTCGAATTTTTTTAATGAGTTTACCCCTGTCTTTGCTACCCAAGCTGATATTGTAAGGGCAAATCAAAAGGATTGTTATTATGAATTGTTATTATCTTCACAAATCGAAGAGGTTTCTCAAATTATGTTAGGTAGTAGGTTTGTTAACCGCAACAAAAACAATATTTATAAATTTGGCTCCTTCTGTTACTATATATTGACTGTTATGAGAGGGATATCCACACTTGGCGAAGAATATGTTTCAATTTTACAATTTGATTCAAAGACCAATCAATACCCCTCCTCTTTGAAGAGATTTTCCAGTTTGCTAATGAATGTTTATGGCGCAGATTTGTTTGCAAAAATAGTATCCAAAATATTCTCCAAGCTGTCTGCAAATAATCCAAGGAATTCAATAGAATCTAATATTTCAAAACCCATTCAACCTTCATTTATGAAAAGATATTTTTCCAGAATAATTCATAATATACGTTCTTCTATAATATTCCAAAGATTATCTATTGTCCGTCAATTTGATTACACCAAATTGGCACCCATCTTGATAGGCGCTAATTTGGCTGCTTTTTATCTCTTTGGAAAATACTACTTGTTATCCAAACGATTAGTAGGTATTGAATATGTAAAACTGCGAAATTTATCCGATGGAGAGCTCAAATCAGGATATGAATTGCTAGGTGTTCTGATGATAATTCAATTCGGATTCAAAGCTGCTGCTGCAATATCTAACCAGCTCATTTTAAATTACAAATCAGATCTAAAAAATAGCCCTTCAGAAACTAAATTACAGTCACTTTCGTCTTTTGAAGATTCCGATATCAAAAATAAACTTACAAAGTCTCTTAACCACACTTGTAGTTTGTGCTTGGAGATTACACAAAACCCCACTATTACTAAATGCGGACACGTTTTTTGCTGGGATTGTGTGTTTGAATGGTCATGTAAGAATGATGTCTGTCCCTTATGTAGACAATCTATTAAGCAATCTCAGATTTTCCCTATTTACGGTTACTGATTTTTTCCCTTTCAGTAACTTGGTAAAGTTTTTTCTTAAATCAGTCATCGTAAATATTCGACGAGTTTATAGACCTTTTTTGGCATCTTACTATTTAAAAGTATTATACAGTGTCTACTTTTTTTTAATATCCACATCTTTTTGCGGATTTGTGGCGATTGTCTTTGGTGCATAAGACTTTATGCTTATTTTTAACAAAATTTTGTATTTATTACAATAGCCAAGTTTAATTAAATAAAAAAATCCTTGGTTATACAATTATTTTTGACAAGTCATCATGATATTTATATTTTTTTATGCAAGAAAGAAAAGGTTTATTTAAAAATAAGAAAAGAAAACAATGATTTATAGCACTTTTATTTAAAATTTATGATGTGGGTCTATTTCTTAGGTTTTGATTTAGGTTTGTTGTTAGATTTCGAATATCTAGATTTATACAACGCTCTGTTTTTCCGGATCTTCTCAGCAGTCAACAGTTCATTCTTTGGCTTTCTTCCATCATTAGCATTAAACTTCGTCTCTATACCTTGACTGCCAGAATTTGTTTTGCTGCCGTCACTAGGTCCAGATAGTTTGCGTTTTTTCATAATTTTTTCATAATTAACATGTTTACTATCAATATGTTTCGGTGCAGATATTTTAGTATGGAATCCTTTAACTCGTTTTTTGTTTTCGTAATTATTGCTAGATCCAGGTGTTTCAATTTGGCCGACCTGAACATTTGGCAACTTAGATTTTTTGAGATAATCTTTGAAAGCGTCAGTTTTATATGAGGCAGGGAGTTTAACGCCGCTTTCAGTAGTAATAAGCTTTTTATTATCACTACCTATTCCTAATCCCTGTACAAAGTTTTTCTTTTTTGAATCCCATCTAAGTACTTTTTTGTTTATTGGCTTGGAGAAATTGTCATCGTTTGTTAAAGATACCATGGCGTTTTGAGCCTGTTCAGCAAAAGTGTTTCCTTTAAGCAATGCATAGCTATAATATATAACAAAAAAAAATTAAAAATTAAAAATTAAAAAATAGATTTCTATTATATATAAAATGATGTATTAGGGTTATAGGATAATCATAGTCGTAATTACCCTTTTTCAGTGTCGGCATCTGGTTTCCTGTGAGGAATATAATATTCATCGTCAGCAAACGACTTTTCCGGCTGGACCTCAGATGTTTTAGTACTCAGCTGTTTATTTCTTTTAGAATTTTCTATGAAATCCGAATTCTTTCTACGGAATTGAACAATGGCGAGGCGGGCTGGATCTGCAATAAGCTTATTTCCTCGAAGTCCTTGCTCAAAAATAGTTTGATTCGGTTTGTAACCAGAGATGGAGTTGATCATAGATATTTGGGTTTCATTTTGAGAGCTTGTGAATAATGGATTGGGATAATTGATAGCTTTGCTTGAGACCAAAGCTTTAGCCTCTTTGAAGCTGGAGGCAGAAGGGGCAATACGAGATTTTCTGTATTTCATCATACTATTATTAGATCCAATTCGAGCATTTTCTAGAACAGAGTCAACTTTCAAGTAGCCCTCAATCGAAGATGCCTCGTTGTAAGTTAAATCAGTAGACAGACTCCCAATAATCAATTTTGATCTATAATCAATGTCTTTACCTTCTCCATAAACTAATTGTCTTCCTAAAAACAATTTAAGATCTATTAGATAAGGCAATTCGTCAGGAGTGAGAAGGCTGTAAGCCCAACCAGATCTCCCAGCACGAGCAACACGACCAACACGATGAACGAATATTTTTGTATTGTCAATGAAGTTATAATTTATGACGTAATCGAGAATAGGAATATCAATACCACGTGCGGCCAAATCAGTTACAATCAAAATCTTGACCAAATTTTTGCGGAACAGATTCATTTGGATTTGACGAGCAGTTTGATCTAAGGAGCCGTAAATGTAGGCGGCTTTATAACCAAACTTGGAAACTAGTAAATGTAAGTACTCGACGGTATATTTGGTGGAGCAGAAAACAATGGTTTGTTTATCATTGCCAATTTTGTCGAGTAAATACATGAATGAAGCATCACGATATTGTTCTTGGATAGAAAAGAAAGACATGCTTAAATTCTCGGAAAGTTTAAGCTCAGTATCTAGACGAACAAAGAAGGGATCCACCAGTCCCAGATTGATAAAACCAACCAAAGATTCGGGCATGGTGGCAGAGAATAGAAGGGTTTGTCTAGTTTTAGGGAAAACATTGATGAGCTCAGTGAGTTGAACACCAAAACCCAATTCAAATAATCTGTCAGCTTCATCGAAACATAAGATTTCAAGTAAGCTAAAACTGAGTTTCATTTCAACGCTGACGTGGAGCAAACGACCAGGGGTGGCAATAACGATATCTGGATTTTGGGTTAATAATAAATTGAATTGGGACTCTAGACTATCACCACCAACAATTAAACCGACCCGTAAATTGGAGCTTGAGCCTTTTATAAAATAAATGGCTTCATTATAAACCTGAATAGCCAATTCGCGATTAGGAACGATTATTACACACCGGATACCAACTTGCTGTTTATGAGCATATAATCTATGAAGAATAGGTAGCATGTAAGCGGCAGTTTTACCTGAACCGGTTCTAGCCATGGCAACTACATCTCTCTTTGAAATAATAACAGGGATAGTTTTTCGCTGAACAGGAGTAGGTTGTTTATATCCTCTGTGAAAAGTAGACTTTGCCAAATTTTGAGAGAGACCGAGTAATTCAAAATTAGATAGGGATTTATTTCCAGGCTTGGATTTTGGCTTTTCTTCTGTATTGATCAGAACAGTTTTATCAGAATTAACGGTGTTCAAGGTGATTTTGTCTTTTATATTTTTAGAATTGGAACCAGGAACCAACAGGTTTGAGATATCAATATTCTCGCTTTCTGAATCACTTGAATCGCTAGCCATAATGAAGATTATTAGCTAATATTGATGAATGTTGGGGCTGAAAGTGCAGATGAGCTTGTTCTTAATGCAAACCCTTAAGATAAACTTTCTTGAAATAATTTTATGTGAATAATTTTTCTTAAAACATTAAAAATCTGCTATTATTTGCTGAGAAATTATGTTTAAAACTTTTCTAATAAGATATTTTGTCCTATTAGCTTCTGTTAATGAACTTGTTAAAAAAATTTGCTCAATTATTGGCTAATCAGAATTGAAAATTTTGATCCATTTGTTCTCAAAGAAGCTTAAAAAAGTAATGATTTTCTCCTTTTTTTTTTTAAATTGATTTGTCACACTGAAATATACCAGGAAAAAAATACCGATATGAACCCAATGATTCTCAAAAGAGTCAGGAGGAAAGTTAGCATTCAGCGATAGCTGATAAAACCAACTCCATCGCCTTTCTATCTATACTGCCTTATGCCCATACTTTTACTCTTGTTTTATAAAGTTTATGATAGTTTCACCCTAAATATAATCACATTAGAAGATTTTTTTTTTTAAAAAAAGCTGTGAGTTTAAAAACGAATTCTGCGTAAAAAAAAAAGTTATTAACTAAAAGTATCCCCAAAGAGTGAAGTACCTTGTATCGATTTAAGGGATCAAGAGGTGAAATTTTATAGATAAACTCTAATGAAATGCATAAGATTTGTAATTTTCCTGGTTGGGGGAGACGCAGGCATCGCACAGAGATTCAGAAGAGGATGATTTGAAATAAAGGCTATTTAAAAGCTGGATGGTCAGAACAACCCTATAAAGCCTAGGTCATTTTTGTGCACAGATCGGATGTTAGATATACAAGCTTAAGATTATCTCCTAAACTCCATTTTAAGAGACTCATCTCTATCAGACTCAAATCTTTGGGGTAAGTGAGGGGGGAGGGGGAGGTCTGTTCTTTATTGATCCTGTTGTATTTAGGCGATAACCAGTAGCCCAATAGTACCAGATAATATTTTTATCTGAAAAATGTCTTAATACATAACCAACAAGGCCTCAGGCATCCAAACTAATTGATTTAATTTCAGAGGGATACGGAAGGTTGTCTTTTGGTTGATAGATTGTGCCCTTTCCTCATAGACAAAAATTCGATAGCCTGGCAGAGAGCTTATTTTTTTTTGGGATAAAAGACAATAAAATTCCGCGATACAAAATAAAAGGATTAAAGACTTGTAGACTTTTCTTTTTACAAGTTTTTTTTAGCCGTCTTTTAACGATATTATCTTGCAAATAAAGCTTCGTAGAAAAAAAAACAAATAGTCAAGGGGTGGTATTATTAATGGTTATCATTCTTATCGTACAAAAAAATCGAGTTTCCAAGAACCAAATCAGATTTAGAATGTAAATGGAATATTCATCAAATTTTTTTAAGGTATATTAATGAAATTGTGATATTATGGTATCCTTATCATTTTTTTTTTGAAAATGCACTTTTTTTCAGAATGTAAGACTCTAGATCGTTACAAAATCTTCAATTTCGGAATTTTTTTTAAAAGGAATGTAGAATATGATTCCAAAAAACTTACATCTTACTAAGATTCTATCTAACAAGGCGTTCCAATTCTTTGATTAAATGCCCAAGTTTTAAGAACCCGAGAACCATGTTATAACCGCTTAGGCTCCAGAAAAGATCTTTTGATCCGCGTTAAGCTCATCGAAGTCCTTTATAAATCAAGAATTTTTTTTTTGAGTACCTCGCTAATGAAAGATGATAGAAAAGACGTGGTTTACTCATTATAAGAAAGTAGACACACGAATCACCTCAGATCACCACTAAACGATTTGCATCAGCAGTTTTAAAAAAGGCAGAAGCCACTTTATGCGACATTTACGCCAACTTGGTTCAAACTACCAGCAAAATCGGCTTTCATGGCGACAAAGATATTCAAGATAATCCAGAAATCACCACAAAATATCCTGTAATTTTATTTTTTAACAATATGATAGTTTTATCGTAGAATTTTTGGATCAAATATCTCACAATATCACAGGAATATCCCCAACTGGTGATGCGTTTTCATTGAAACCCGTATACGGGGTTTAGTAACAGTTTCTAAGAAAGTTATGGGATGGGAGAAGCTTGATAATCTAAATATCAGCAAGATATTTGAGGCCAGATCCAATTTTCCTAATCTCTTTTGTAAAAGTCAAGGTGCTGGCACCAAAATCATTTCGATCAGAAAATAAAATACGGATCAAACCAAGAGTCTGCGCTTAGACTTGCTGCTATAAAATTCCACATATCACAAATGAGCTGTTTCGGGAGATGGTGAAATCAAGAGAAGGGATTGAAGTAGATAGTTCTATGAGGCCCAAGTATGGGTGAAGCTTTTGATTTTATTATTAGAATAAAACAAAATAAAAGGAATAAAATGAGATCGATGCATTGCTATAAAAAGTTTCAGACTTCTGAAGGGATTTGTAGCCGAATATCTCGGATTATGAGGATATAATTGACAAGAAACCTGCGGCCGTTAATTTTGCAGCTGATAAGCACAAATAGAAAACCACGCTCAAAGGTAAACCAAGTATTGACCTAAAAATTTGACACATTATCGATTCACAAACCCGTCTATGATAAATGGGGTACTCCAGATTTCACAATATTTTTTATTATATAAAAGAAGAAAAGTGAAACCAGACTGGTTATTGACTGAAGTAAACAGAGAAACCACATTAAATTATGAATACTCAATGATAAATCATTATGATAAATATAAAAACTAATACTTTGAAAATATTTTGCAACATATTTGGATCTATTATATGAGTTAATGCTCATATTTTTCAAAAAACCCTGCAAAAAATATCAAAGATTTTATTAAAATAACTTCCATTCCAGCTCTGAGCCCCCTCATTTGAACTACAACACAATCTTCAAAACTTATTAGAAGCTCTATACTACTTTCTGCCTTAGGTGGAGAAATAATAAATCAGAACATTATTTTAATTGTGTTAAATTCTATCATCAAAGACTTGAATTATTCATATTTTTATAACTCGAAAATTTATTCCCCAAATTGTCAGAATTAGACGTAAAATCAAGCTAAAAAAGTCAACATAGTTATACACATAGTCGATAATTTACCTCATAATGGTTACCAACTACCATTAATCAAGACATGGTTATAACTACTTATGACAGCATATTTTTAAATTAAAAACCAGCTGATATGTAGGGAAAAGCTAACAGTTTGATTTTAAAAAAATATTCCCTCTTCATTATATAGAATTGTATATCTTTGTTTGTTCAAAAAAATAATTGTTAGAAATAGTAGTGGCCTTCCCATTTTTTCAAGTTTGTGGAACATATCAGAAGGGTAGATAAAAAACAAGGCAATAATACTTTGAAAGTATTACACGCACTCCAGCCCCAGAATTTTTTTGATCTTTTATTATCATTATACCCAGAAATTATTATGACCACTGGGTATGTGTAAAGTTTTTCGGAAACAAAATTTCCTAAAATGATGAAAATATCCGAGGAGATATGAAATCATTTCTCGAATAAAAACACACATCCCGAAGGTAGATTAAGCTAATCCAGTCTGAAATTCCTTTATATCCCCAAGCCGGTTGATATCATATACCGAATAATACATATCATATGGCTCTTTCCCAAATATAAAGAAGTTATAAAAGAAACACGATGTACAGCTATTTTTATTGCAAAAGAGCATGGGAATGACTAAATATATAACCTTTTCAGGGAAGGGTGACTGACTGTTTTTCAGAGCTTTCTTATTTTTAATCATTCAGAATTTCCTTGTCCTTAATCTACCCTACACGGAATCAAATTTCTCAGAAAATTCAGAAAGTTCGCAAAAAACTTCTAAAAAACACATAATTACTAAATTGTAAAATTAAAATACACTTTACTAGGATCTTTAAGAAATTTATTTATTCCTACTATTGCTTCTGCGAACAACTACTGTTATACCAGAATCCAAAGTCAGAAAATACCCGCTGTATAACAACGAAAGTTGGTTTCTCCTGGTATCGAAAGTTGGCTGAATGACTTCCAAGAGCAGAGTACACCGGATGGGTTTATTGACATTAGTTTTACTAATAAGCATGTAACCAAATATACATATTATGATTTAATTATAAACAAAAATAGATTCTAAACCGAATCCTGGGAAAAATTATTTTAGGAAAATTCAATATATTTTTATTGTGAATTTCCTCAATTGCATATAAAAGAACAAAATAATGTCTTTAAATATAATAAAATCTTATAAAAAATCAATTATCTGTATAGTAAAAGGCTCATCTATAGTATAAATTTTTCCTTGAGCAAATGGGTTTCTAAGAATAATTAACGTAACAGAGGTAAAGTCTTTTGTAAACCCCGATTTGAAAATATTTCTTTTTTATTCTGGATTGGAAAATGGAGTGAAGCATAGAAATTAGATGAAAAGAAACAGAATTTTTTTTCACTACTTTCATGCAAGTTCTTAAGTCTCAATTATACACCTGGAAATTACTATTAAGTAGCCACTATAATAAGCGATGCTTTTTTTTTTTTTGAAATTATTTCCCCAAAATAAAGATCAAAGTTCGAAACAAATGAAAGCCTCTGTTAAATGATCAGCCTTAAATTTCCAAAAATTCCGCCAGATATCTCGTATAAAATTTTAAATGCAGGATCACTGCAGAACTATTCTTTCATCACAGGTAAATAACGACTCCATATTTGCCAAAATTCATATAAGAAGCATCGAGAATTAGAATAATCCCTTGCCCGAGAATATCATACATAATATGTTAATATTTCGTCGTAGTTGATATAAAGACCACTAGATATACCGAATCATAAAGTCCAGGCTATCAGTGTAACCTATGAAGGGACTCAGAGACCCAGTATAAAAATTTTAACACATGAATTTTTGAAATATAATGTGTTTGATACTTATGAATTTTCTAACACAGTACTATTAAAAATATAATCGAAACAATACTATCTCTAGTCTAAGTCAATACAAACACCCCTCGGGTTATAATGTAAAGTAATCAAGCCCTTTAAGTCCAAGATTAGTTCAAATCGATTAAAACGGATTTTAACATAAAAGCTCCCAAGCAGCCACAATTCATCCTTCAAAAAACTAAGTATATCACATTGCCGTACTATAAGTACTATTTAACAAAAATTTAGGTAAATTTTCGTTTTCACACTACATTTTACTTGGATCTGAAAATCCGGTTTCGTTATCTATTAAAAACATATAACGCATTGCATACCACGTATATCTTACAATAATAGAGAATCTTGTATAGTGAATATACTAAAGTATTGTTAATAAATTATTTGAGGAATAATTCCTTTTGTTAAATTATTAGCACTGTAGCTCAAATCTAAAAAAATATCCCCTCTTTATTCATCTTTTGCCGAAATTTTAAACAAATAAAGATTCACAACTTATATAGAGTAAATTCTCGCATAATTCTGCATTTTGAATTCTTTCTAAAAATGTGAATTAACGTTTTTACTGAGTTAATAGTATTCCAATAAAAAAATTATGATTTTTAAAACACTTTCATTTAAATTTTTAAAAAGTTTTGGTTTGTGATTATTGGTTAATTCACCGTTTTTTTTAGTTAGGTATAAAATGTTGCAAATGAGATATTCGAATATTTTTATCGAATTGATTATTAATTTTTTTATTTGGCTCCCAGGACATCGGGAAAATGGAAATAGGGATCTTCCGGATCGTCCAGCGGCAATCAAATATGAAAATTATAGATGAAAAAAATTAAAAAAAAATACCAATTCAGCAAAAAAGATGTATCTGGAACTGTCGACTACATCTTATTAAATCGTCCTAGGTGGGATAGACAGCTAAATGAGAGGGTCATCCGGTTCACCACTGCACAGATTTGCACAGATTGTCTTTTTTTTTTGTATCACGGGATTTTATTGTAAGATAATGTCATTAAAATGTATACTAAAAATATATGAAAAAAAGAAAAAGACTATAGAAAAGACTATTATCTTAACTACAATAAGCTCCTCTGCCAGACTACC
>LSSL01005513.1:0-13524 GCA_001953115.1 Smittium mucronatum
TTTCTAAAAGTATTTAGAATCTTTCTCAAATTCTAATAATAACATATAGACTCCAGATTTAGATTGGTATATGAAAATATTTTAGTAATAATTTCTTTATTTACTGATCTAGATCACAAATTATTCTCTGTGAAAATAGTATTTACAAAAAATTATGGTGACAAATCTTATCTTGGGTATTAGAAACCCTTAAAAAGAAACTTAAAAATATAGGATACTATTGGCTAGCAAAAAATATAATATCTAACTTTTCAAAAGCCATAACTAAAGCAAAAAATCTTTTAGAAAATTGGATAGCAAGAGTAAAATTCTGATACCATTTTTCTAAGAAAATTTCAGATCTTATTATCTAGGAATATGTCGGCTTATAAAGGTGAATAAAATTTGATATTCACAAGATACAGTTATCTTCCACTCAATAGCTTTTCAAAAATTAAAAAAAAATTATTTTTGAAAAAATTTCCACAATTTTCCAGGTTGGAAAGAAAACTGAATAAAAATTCAAATTTTAACGAAAGTTTATATTTAATTATACCCTCACCAAAAAATTATCATGAAAGATTTAATAAAAACATGAAATAAAGGTATTCAGAATTAGAGAAATTTTTTTTTTGTTTTTTTTTTGTATCACGGAATTTTATTGTAAGATAACGTCATTAAAAGCTATACTAAAAAATCAGAATTAGAGAAAACTTGTTTGATTGAGTTTAAAAGTTTATCAAAACGTATAATAACCGAAAGAAAACTTTTTATGTGCCCAATATGCATAAAATTGGATATAATAAAAAAAAAATTGAAAAAATTGAAACGATAGAATTAAATTTGTTATTTTAATCTCAAGGGAATGCTTTATATTTAGTTGAAGAAGGTAATAAAGGAGGAAACTTTGAAAATTTTCATGCAAATTTAATGCTGTAAATATACAATAACTTGGATAAAATGCTGATTTTTTTTTTTTGAATTTTCGGTATTAATATACTCGAATATATATATATATATATATATACCCATTTATAAATATTTTATTCACTCTTTAATTTTCTAAAAAAGAAAAAAAGTATACACTCATACTCATTTCTATTAATAAAATATAGTTTTATGCCATCAACATCACTCTTATTCAAAATCGAAGAAAGTAATGTCAGACAAAGATGGTTTTTAAAATTCTAGTATTACTTTTAATCCACTATAAGATTAATGCTTTTACTGTTTAATTCGCTCTAGAATTAAATACAACCTAATGAATTTATACGAAGTTAGGATTATTTTATAAATTATTTTTCAAAAAAAATAAAGAAAAAACATCTATTTTTGTATCGATCGTTCAAACTTGTAACTAATTGATGCTTTGGTTGTATTAAAATTTATGAATAAAGGTGGGTTAAAAGTATATATACACAAAATTACGAGCCAGTGCACAAAATTAGACAACTATACAATAAATGTGTTCTCATACACGAATTATTGTTTTTTTTTGTCCAATGAGTTTTTTTTAGATATTACGTTTTCATACAAGAAAAAACTACCTCTTGTAATTTGAAGTTCATTTTTATGCAATAGCCAATGCAATTAAGTGGATGAAGAAGTCAATAATAATTAATGAAAAAGAATTTTTCTACAAAATTTCAAAATGATTTAAATAAGTCTCAAAAAGAAAGCTTCTTGAATATATTATCATTTAAAATAATATTAGGTTATAAAATTTTCCTTAAGGATTATACTTAAAGCGATTAAAAGCGTCAAATTAAGAAGCCATAATCAGTTTCAAAAAACGATTAAAGGAATATCATAAATGGTAAGCAATATTTTAAAATATATGATAATAATTGAAATATTTTTTAAATGCCTTTAAAATTAGGTAGATTTATCGGATATAATAAAGAATTATTGGTTGTGTATACAAAATTATGTGTGTATGTGTGTATTTATGTTTATATTTATATAATATTTCTAATAAATTTAAACTTTAGTTAGCTTTGTTATTTTTGATAGATGTAAATAAATTCATAGCAGTTTAGATTCACATATGCTTGTTATTTATTTCAATTTATAAATAATACACCATTCAATAAATTAGTCTTTTTATAAATTTTTGATTTCTATTATATATTATTATTTTTATTATTTTATTTAAATACATCAAAATAAAATTTATCGCAGTTAATAATTATGAATTTTTATTAAGTTTATTTAATTAAATGATGCTTGGGGTGATTTAATTATTAATAAATATTTCATTTGTTCAGTGATATATTTTTTTAAATCATCATAAGTTTTCCCCTATGAGGCTTTGGTTTTAACAAATTCTCTTGACTATTCCCAAACCCTAGTTTTTTTTAAATATTGTTAAACATGCTTACACTTTCTATGCTTCAAGTAATCGATGCAATTTCAGACAATTTCTTTCAGATGATTTATTTCCAATTTAATTTTCAGTACTGATATCCCTATTCTGATTAGAAAGCTCCCTCCATGATTGGTAAGAATTATTCAATTCTTTATCTAGGTAAGCACCTATTAAATTTTCATACTGTTTTATATCAGAACATATATTTGATTTTCCTCACAATAATTCCAAAATTTATGCCAGTGAATTTCTGTTTCAGATACGATAAGATTATTTGCATCATATAATGGTTTGGTAAATTAAAATTAAAATTTATACCTATATTATCAAATATATCCATGCTTATTTTAATCAATTTTTTTATTTTGTGATTTTTCCAGTTTAGATAAAGGATTTTTATAGTAAGATTGAATATTTCTAAAGCATTGTTTGTACTAGGCCCAAATAAAAACGCACCTTCATACCACTCTGAATTTTTTTTTTATGAAATTATTTTCTAACTTGATAATGGTATTATCAATTTCACTAAACTCAGACCATTTTTTTTTAGCATTTTAATCAAATAATCAAAGTCTTTTCTGGAACTCAACATTCGTAGAAAGTTTATTTCACTAAAAAAGCTTTTCTTTAATTATTCAGGAGAGGATATAACCAATTTATTAATATTTCTATAAACATCTCCCAATAATTAATCCCTTTTCCTTTTATTAAAAATGAGTACTTCCTTTGTTATTTGAGGTGAAGAGTCCGATGTGAAGTGTTCAGGATAAAAAAACAAACCCAAAAGGTATGATATTTCTTTGATTGCATTCAAAATCCATAATTATTTTTTCTTATCTTCATTCTGGACTATAGCTATAGAAACTAGGTGAAACTTATTTAAATCTGTGACACCAATCACCACAATAGGATATCAGATATCAAGTAGCTTGTATGTTGAATAGATGTGAATATTTTCATATTTGCAAGCATTTTCAATAATATTGTTTGAGATAATATGAATTTCGACCTCATCTTAAAAAATTTTAAAATAAAAAAAAAGCCAAAGGTGCAAAATTAAAAAATTAAAAAATTATCTTAGCTTATAAAATAATTTTTCTTATATTTTAAAAGCTTATATAAGGCACGTTTTTCTCATATTGTATGATTTTTTATGAAAAATTCTAAATCTTCGATAGTCAATTTGCTATTGCGATTTACATCTTCTCTCTTCTATTATTTGAAATAATGTCGTATAATTCTTAGGAGATAGTTCGATTCCTTCTATTTTCAGCTTTTTCTGCAAGTCCCATGGCCTTGCGGATCCATTTTTATACAAATCTAAAACATTTTTTTTATAATCAAGTCACTGTCTTATATTTTTATAATCTTCTGAGTGCTCATATGCGCTGTATTAAACTGATATATTATCATTTAAGTCATCAAGCCTTATTCTCACAGTGTAGCCGGACATGGACCAATTTCTACAGTAATATATAGTCTGAAAACAGCCTTTAAGAGTCCTGCTAGATCTTATTACCCATATGCTAAGAGAACCTTCCGAACCATGTATTTCAAAGATATCATTAGATTTCCTATCTAATTTCATTTTTATTTATTTTTTTATGAATAAAATATAACTTTGTTTAGAATTCTTCAAAAGTATGATATAAACGATGTGAATTTAAACGAACCGATAATTTATCATTTTAATAGTAAAATTTTTAAATTTTAATGATAGTAAATAAATCTGTCAAATTATAAGAGGTAGTTTTTTTGTGTATGAAAACGTAATATCTTAAAAAAATTATTGGTCAAAAAAATAATTTATGCATATGAAAAGATTTTGTGTCTAAAAATCTAACTTTGTGTATTAATATTTTTAACCAATACGGATATATTAATCTGTAGAAATTTGATAAAGCCCTTGAAATCTGGCGGTATTAGATTCCAAAAAAAACCTAATAAAATCAATAAAAAGGTGCGGAAGTGATTAAAAAATATATATATACAAGATAAAAACACGCACATATAATTTTTTTTTTAACACCTATTTGAATAATTAATGACCATAGGCCGATTTTTTTATTTGATAAGTTAACTTTTGATTTATTACATTTCTAACAGACAGTAAAACAAAACTAAAATTTTCATAAAACAAACTATATTAATAATTATTTAATACATCATTTAATTATTAAAAGCTTACTCAAAACCTAATTTAGTACATCTGGTTACATTGTATATAAAAATTAGAAATTATGAGTTAAAAGATCACAATGAAGCTATGTAATGAAAAAGAGGGTAGAAGGAAAATGGCACTATTTAATTCATTTTTTTGTCTTGCGTTAATAAAATAACTGATTAATATCATGAATCATTTCCCCCCCCCTTTTTATTCAAATTGTTTAAGAGAGCAGGAATCAAAATATATTTTATATAATACCCAATTAAATAGCTAATATTTCTCCTCAAGAAAGATATTAATTTTTTTAAAATTATTAAAGGTTGTTATATCAATTCAGTTGAAAAATTACCTTTTCTGGGCATATCAAATGAACAATTAAGTTTATTATTTCAGTGTATCATTTTATTTTAACGAAAAAAAATTCGTAAGTCGAAAATTCTAAAAAAATAAAACAAACAAAATTTAATATTTTTGAACAATAAAAAAAGCATAAAAAATCATAGATAAAAACGTAGTGGATTTAATTGGGTAAAATTTTGAGAATTTCAGGGAAATTAATGAAAAAACTTTGAAGATTAATAATAATTCTTCTTTACTAATAAAAGTTCTTGTAAATTATTAAAAGATCTGTCGTTTTATGATTATAATATATATTACTATTATTGGAATTAATATGTAAAATTATAGATGAAAATATCTTAATTTTCCAAATAAATCAATTCCAAATACTAAAAAAAACTGAATTATACTTCGTAGGGATCAAAGTATCAGGCGTAACCGTCTTTTATTGAATAAAAAATCGAAAATCTAAAAGCCAATAAAAGTAAAATATGTAAATAGAATAATATCTAGAAATTTATAAAGAATAAAACTGAATTACGGTGTTATTTATCTTTATTAATTTTTATTCTCAAGGTATTTTACCAGCACAAAAGATACTTTTTTTTATAAAATTTAAGGATTACTGGAGAGTTGGTGCAAAGCTGAATAAAATTTCAGATTTTTAAAACATTGTTCTGCCAATATGAATACAAAATAGAATGGTATGAACAATTTTTAACTATAAGGACTCTGGAAAAGATCTATAAGTCTACCCACAGCTCATTTAATCTCTGTATTAAATTAAATAGGAATTCTTCCTCGCACATAAAAAAAAATAGGAATCAAAGAAACTGATAGTATCGTATCCTAGATGTGGTTTTATGTACTATTAGTATTTCAAATGAATGTTTCAGCTTCTATAGAAATGTGGAAAGTGGATATCGTACCACATGGTATACAAGTATTTTTAGTAAAGATACCTAATCGATGTATTACTACTTTCGCCGAAGAGTACAAGAATCTCTTATACTTTCGGTAAACGTCATAAAAAAAATTATTCGCGAATAATTAATGCTGATATTATAAGATGAAGCGACTATCATTACCAAACCCTGTTTACGTCATCGACGGAAAAGATTTTATATGCCGGGAAAGCCGTTCCAATTAATCAAATCGGATTTTAAACTTTTTATGTATAAAGAAAAAAGGAATGTGCCATTTTTCAGAAAAAAATCTAGAAGCTAATTATAATTAAAAGTACCTATCTTGGAAGTCAGCAGAAATTTTTCTCCAGCGCAAACTTTTTATGCTTTAGCCCTGGTCTATGCATCAAAATAACCATCAGGAAAAGGAGGTTTTCGAAGGGAAGTGGAAGATTTCAAGTATCCAAAAGGATTTCTCAATATAAACTACTCAGAGATAACTATAAGAGGCCTTCTAGAAAATTTCTAGCGAACTTGAAAAAATCTGAAATTCAATTTATATTTCTTTTTTATTTTAGAATAGGAATTCATTATCATTTCCAATTTCCTGAAATCTATGAATAATCGATATTTTACGTGGGTTTAACGCTTTATAAATTACCGATACTAACCATAAATCTATTCAGAAATTAGAGGAATATGAGTTCAGAAGCTGTGTACCGTCTTGAAGAGAAAGGAGCTTAGTTACTGAAAAAGAATGTTATATTTAAAGTAAAAACCAGAGATGTATGATTTTACATAAATTTATTTTTTATAATAAATAACATAGGTGGTTTCAGGTCGACCCTGAACCTCAGGCATCTCAAAAAGATTGGTTCTTATAAAATAATAGATGGTATTATCTTAATAATTATTCCAAATAGAAGAGGAAATAGGGGAAATTGGTTTTTTTATCTCAAAGATGGTTTATTAAAATATTAATCTTGAAATTGTAGAAGAGTTTTTCCCGATTATATTTGAACGAAAAAAAAAAGTCCAGAGTATCGTCTTTTGATTTTTTTTCTAAAAACTAATTCGTAAAATAATTTCTTGCGCCTAATTATAAAGTGAGCCAGAATAACTTTCTAACATCAGCCTATTTAAATGATCTTTAGATAATAAGGAAACAGATGGAGAATTTTTTATAAGGTAAAGATCTAACCTACCTGAAACTATGAGTTAAAAAAAAAGGTCAAGGTAGATAAAACTATAATTTCTTCATAAATATAGCCAATTATAATTATTATAGCAATCAAAACAGAAAATATGACGATCAATACCATTTAATGCATGTTAAAAGATCTCATAATGGAAGCTTCCAAAATCTTAAAAACTGATCAGGTTAAAATGAAATTTCTGAAGACCTTCTTAGGAAAGATTAAAGGAATTTGACAGAACTTTCTAACAATTCACTTAATTATGAGAATATTTGTGAATATGAAGAATAAAATTCTATAGGAAAATTATTAATGTGCTAAGACTGTATTAATTAACAAAATTTTGGTACAAGATCTAATATTTTGAAAAAATCAAAAAAAAATTATATAAACAATTTTTTTTACCAGAAAAATCAGTCTGGAAATATTTTCATACTTCAGAAACTCAAATTGTGGATACTTTTGGAATCTGCGCCTGCTATGACTTGTGAAAATTTGTAGTAACTTCAATTCACATTAAATTAAAAAAAATTGCCGACAGATTGTGCGTGTAATAGCTCTCGAGTGTTTTTGTGAGAAATTTGCCATAATATTTGTACAATAATACCATTTATGTGCTAGTTGGGATGTTATAGGCACTAAATCTCTCAAAATACTATAATTTTTACAAATTTATTTTTTTCACTGCCTTAAGTAGTGCATTAGAACTCAAAAGAAATATTTATCTTCAGCAATTAATACTGCAAACCCACCCAGATGTTTAAATGTAAAGCATATCGACCCCTAATCAGCGAAGACCACACCGAGTTATGATTAAAGTATGGAGATCACAATATAGACCTCTTCGATAAAATTAATAACAAGAAATTCTAATACTTTTTTCATTAATCTGATCCAAAATGGCTGGTGCAGAGCTCTAAATTTCCCAATTTTTCAATTCCTAAAACCTCATACTGATTCACCCTCCCCCCCCCCATGAAATTTAATATCAGAAACATCCAAAAAGATACGGAGAGAAAGCATAAATATAGCTTTATTGGCCCCTCTATGGAATTCTGAAATTTTAGTTCCGTACTAATTTTTTTTTTTTCGGAAAATTTATTATAAAGTTAATAAAAAGTTATAAAAACTAATTTAAAAAAATTAAAAAAAAAGTGAAAATTTTACAAAATTTTTTTTACCCAACTCTCCTCTGCCGCTCTAGCAGCTCCATACCTCGAGAGCATTGGTTCAAGGTTAAGACTTACGGCACGTCGTATTCCCATGTGGTCCCCCACCACAGTACTGACGACGCCATCACCAGCTTAACTTCAAATATCGGATGGGATTTGGTGCTTTCTGGTGTGAATGGCCGTAAGATTTAGTTCCGTACTAAAGTAATTATTAATCAAACATCTATTGATATCATAGGTGACAAATCTAGTTATAAATCCAAACAGTAGAAAAAGCTCCACTATTGATTTAAAAAAATTTGTGATAAAAGCATGTAAAATTAGAGGACATCTTTGAAACACAGTAACTGTCTTATAAGCCATTTAAATAATAATTCTCAAGGAGCTAGCAGTAAAATTTTTTTATAGATACTGTTTTTACTACAGCTGTGACTTAATTTTCATATTAAAAATTATTAAATAACACAAGTAATGTCCAACTAGGCAGCGAACTTTCTGGAGCATGTATTCTCATCCTAGAAACAAAGTGTGAATAAAATCTGATCTAAAAGTCAGAATATGCTATTATTTTTACCGAAAATAATTTTATCTAAAATTCGCAATGTCTAAATGAGTTTTTACACCCAATTTATTAAAATTAAATAAGGTAATTGATCAGAAAAAACATGATAAACCACGAATAATATATAAATTAAGTGAACAGAGCAGCGCTCAAGATTTAGAAATCCAAAGGATGTAAAAAAGGTCTGGTTTTTTATATTGGAGACATGATATTTTTTGAGTGCTAGCTAGTTACAAAAAATTGGTGTCACTATTGCCAATATAGTTAATAAAACTCTCTACATTTAAAATTTAAAATTACAAAAAAAATTTCTATGTTATTTGCATTGTGCTTAGTTGCTAAATAAGCAAAAAATATATATGTAATTTCTCCATAGTAAAGCCATAAAAATAAAAAAGCCTAAATTTTCTAATAGCCTGATCCCAAGCTCTAATCCGAAAAATAGTAGTAACCTGGTTAACCCAAAGCTTAGTTTCATTAAGAATAATAACAAAACTTTATAATTGGAATGCAATAACAAGGTATTTTTATTATACATAATCGTCAATTTAAAAGCTTCCAAACATCCTATTCCCAAAGAAATTGAGATTACTGTTAAATTATAGATCAAATTAATATTACCGACAGATATCATAGTATAACACCAATTTTATTCAAATGCTGTCGGAAACGGATTCTCTATACCAGTTAGACTGGTAAAAATTCTCGCTTAGAAACTGTTCCTGTGCAGCTAAAGATGATGCAACACTAGACGCACTATTACTAGAACACTTATCGCTCACATCAAGAAGAGAACTTAGAGCAGATATTTATCCTTTACACCACCTATCTAAACTTCGCTTGTTGCTCCCTGTACTGAAAAAACATGTTTTTGTACAGCTTACGCGTAATAATAATAGGCGAGAACCTTAAAGGGGGTTGTGACCGGAACTTAACGAAAGTAAATGTAAAGAAGATCTAATACTCTCCATAAAAGATTCCCCAGTCGAGTTTAACATTATTTATAAGTCATCGCATAGCACAGGTACTCCAGTAAAGAAGGATGCTGAAGCATCTCTATCTCTATATTTATCCACCTCTCTCCAAGCGTCAACATCCGGGGGAAATACATAAAAATAATCACCGGACTCGAAAAAATCATGTTTGCGCATAACCATGCCCATAGCACTATTTAAGCTAATAACTTAACTAAACAAGAAAATTATTGAATAAATAAACTATTAAACTAGACATACGGATAATGATCTCAGTCTACGAAAGTACTATAATAATAACTAAACAAATTTAGCCAAACGCTGGTAAAAAAAAAACCGAATAATATAAAAATAATTATATTCGAAACTAGAAGAAAACTAACCAGAATATACTACTAAGCTATAAAGTGAATAGAGCAGTCCTCAAGAGTGCTAAGAATTTCAGACTATAAATGGGGCTTACCTTCATTTAGGACGAAAACACACGTCCTACCACTTTAATATCAAATTTTTGGTACTTATTATAGTCTAAATTTTATAAAGTGGTTTAGTTAGATGGGTTATGTACTAATATGTATTAATTTAATAAAATATTCAAGCTTAATTCAAGATAAATCTAGTTCTTTGAGGCGACGTTTAATTCATGTTATACGAATTGACAGCAATATCAATTTTATAAAAAACTGCTAATATGCACCTTTGCTAAAAATTTTAAGCATATTATAATACCCATCTTTCTGTATTTATATTTAAATTTTAGATACTATTTTATTTAAATGCTAAATTTTTATCATATTTTGAAAGTTTAATTGTATTATCACATAAAATATTTGAACATTAAGCATTAATATCACTTTGTATTTTTTGAATTAAAATATCAATAATGAGTTTATATAACTCGATTTTAGTTGTAAAAATGAATTAAAATTAAGAAAAAAAATTTTCTTTCTTGCAATAAGTGAAAATTCAAACTAAGTTTTAGTCTAAAAGAATTCATAATTTTATCAAATATATCAAAGAGAAATTATTTGTTTTTTAAATATGATTATAAACTTAATTTAAATGACTTCAATATCGGAGAACTATATTAAAATCCAAAAAAAAATAAAAAAAATAGAAAAAAATAAATTATAAATTATAAAACTTCTTGAACGCACATGATATAGTCTAAGGTAAATGACTATAAATAAATAAATTTACATCAAACAGAGAATTTGATGTACATTTTTACTAATAAAAAGCATAAAATATTTGAAAATACATGTCAAAAAAAAATCATTCATTAAAAAATTTAGATTTAGATTTAGATTTATATTTAAATTTAAACTATAATTTATACCTATCCAAAAAAGTTAATTTGGATTTGTTAACCATAGAAAAATAACAATTTCGACTTTATTAGGATTTATTAATATCAATTATGTATTTATTTAAAATGATAAATGAAAAATTTTTAAACAGTTTGAAAAAAATTGTCAATGAAATAAAAAATATTTTAAATTAATAAAAAAACCTTTTTTACAACAAATAACGTTGTATCTAAACGAAAAAAAAATAAACAAAAGAAATTAACCCTTTATCATCAATAAATTTTTATCCGTAGCGAATAAAAATATATGATATATACATTATATATTCATAGTTTTCAAGTATAAAAATTAAATAATGCAATAAAATTTTTTTAAATTAAATTATAGTTAGAGAATTAGATTTTCTACTTAACATTTTCTTTCATCAAAAAACTTTCGTAGTGGTCAATAATTTGGCCTATTAAATTAAAAATGACACATATTAATGAAACAGATTTAAGATTATTATATTCTTAAATTTTCAAATAAAAGACCTAATTTTAACTTTTAGTTTCATTTAAGAGTTAAAAATTGAATTTGTAAAGAGTTATCTTACTTTTAAATACCATGGATGAACTTTTTTTTTAAAAAAAAAAACCTCTATCCCTTAAACTGCTAAAAACTTGAAAATCGTATAATAATTACTCTTTAAAATAAGATTAAATACATTTATCTGATTTTATAGAATTAGCATTTATTATCATTACAACTCATTCTATTAAAAAATTACTATATTAATTATTATATGTATCATTTTAAGTGTTTCACATAAATTTTTTAATAGTTTAATGAAAATTCTAAAATAAAAGATTTTTTTAGGTGATATATAAGTTGTTAATTTTTTTTGATTTGCTGATACAAAGGATAGACAACAAAAAAGTGAAATTTCCATTATTAGAATTAATATACCTCCTTTTGGTAAAAAAATATACTGTTTCTGTATAAAGATTTTTACTTAAGATTTTGAAATTATTTATCAAGTTCAAAAATTAAAATATTATTAGTTTTATTTAGTTCAATATAATTGTGATTTAATCACCGCTGATGTAAAATGTAACAATTTTTATAAAAATGAAAAATAGAAACATTTAGAGTTTTTAAAGATGTATGATTAGTTTAATTTTTTTTTTATAAAATTCTCTGAGTATATTCTATAACGAACGGATCTTTATTTATTAAACCAATTAAATTTATCAAATATTACCTAAAAATCCGATAAATTGTTTTAATAACGTTTATTAAGTTTTTATTTAGGTTAGAAAAATAGGTTTTCAGGATTTATATGTAATAATAATGATAATAATAATAATAATAATCAATATATCAATAATAATAATCAATATATCAATAATAATAAAAATCCAATAAAATTTTTAAACTATATTAGAAGATGATAGCCGAGTCTATTAAAATCAGAAAATAATTCGATTTTATTAATAGTCCTTTATATAATATAAAAATCATATCTTTTAAAAAAATCAAAAAAATCAAAAAAATCGTATTAATTGTTATTGGATAGAATCATTTCAAGTATTATAAATTTCTATTGATTAAATTATTGAAAACTAAAAATTTAAATTTAAAATATAAAAAAAGAAAGTTACGAACAATAATTATCTTTATGAATAAAATAGCCATCTTTTTTTTTCTTTTTTCATAAGATGTTTTAATAGCTTCAAAAAAATTCAAAAATAAATTTATGATATTTTTTACGGTAAATTTTGAACAAAAAATTTCAGGATCAGAAAATTTACAGTTTATTAAACTTTAATTTAAAAATATAAGTAAAATCGTGCTTAAAAACGGAATTATAGAATCCAGATGACATTTTTGCAACAAAAATGTTCTCAGAAAGAATATCTTGGCGTATATCTGGACTCTTAGTAGATTTTTCCTCTATATAGAAAGATTTTTCACACACTTTACTAACAACAAAGAAGCTAAGAACAATAGTTCATTATATAGAGGGGTTTTTTTATCAATTAGTTATAGAATAAAAAAAAAGAGGAATATATGACATTTAAACGCAAGATACCATCCCTATATGTGATAAAATTCCTTTAATCAAATATTCAACCAAAATTTATGTTTGAGTGATTTCAAAAGACTCAGACTAACCTGTAAAATGAGCAACATAATAAATAAATAAAAAAAGATATCCTAATATAATCCCACAAATAAGGATTGTTCGGATAATTGAGACTCTTTGTGTAAAAAGATATATAACAATATAGAAAGGAGAATACATGTAAAACACCTAATTCACAGAAGCTGGAACAACGAGAAAAAGAATACAACTAAAAACCGATTTTAAGAAGAAAAATAAACTCCAATTGAAACTGAATCTGACTTGTAAAAATTTATACTCTCTTTTTTTTAATCTTTTTTTACTTTTTGAAAACAATATTTAAATTAATTAATACTTATAAGCTATTTTTTTTTTAAATTATAACCGTAAAATCTAGAAAAATAATAATAATAACAACAAAGTAAAACAAAACAAAAAAAAAAAA